>JAUZSU010000684.1:23327-39539 GCA_034780255.1 Parotocinclus maculicauda
ATTGAGTGAAAACAAACAAACAAAAAACAACCAGATATCATTTGTTCCATTGAAGTCCCTAGTAATAGCTGACACACTGTCAGCATCAGCTTGTATAGCTCTGTGACTAAATGTTAGCATTAGCATGCACCCTGCGGTGCTTGAGCACAGATCATCTAAGCGTAACGGGAGGATCATTAACCTTAATTACCCCTCTAATCCACTCCTGGCTTTGCAGAGTAAACAGCCAGGCCCATTAGGCTGGATGACTGTCAGCCTGCAGGGCCCTGTGGCTCCTCTGGCATTGAGCTCTTCCTCAGGGGATATTGGTGTTTTCACGAGTCCCATTCAAACCTCTGCCTTGGATCTTCCCTCTCCATGTCTCACTGTTTGCACTGCACTGTCCTACCATTACACCCTCCTATCCCTTTTCCCGCACTCACTGACAGAGGACAGGAGGAGGGCTGACACTCACAGGCATCTCTGATGCTTTTTGTTTTTTGTCTCCCCCTCTGTCATGTACCCAGATGGTTCATTTTGAAGAAGCTGGTTGCTGGTTCCTCCCCTACACTTATTTGGAGTGTTTTTTTTTGTTTCCTATGCCCTACAGGCATCCACTCTAAGTCTTGTTCAGTTACCCCCCTTTTCCCTCTCTACCTTATATGAAGAACATCTAACATAAGCTGTTTTGCACCTTCAGCACTTTTACACTTTAGTATTATTACTAGATTTGATATTTTACAAAGCGCACAAATTAATTTATTTTAAAGTAAATACAGTTTGTATAACTCTCTGTTTTGGCTTTGCTGTCAGACTACGTCATTGTCTAATTAATGTGAATAAAGGATGCCATTGAACCAGGTATAGCAAGGGATGCATGGTTTCACTCTGCTTCAGTGGCGTTTATCAAAGCACACATGCAAAGTTCTTAGACACAAGTATTCTACATTCATTTTGTCTCTGGAGCAAAACGTTTTGTTTAACCTCACCTTCCCTCATGTCTACCCTCCATTTATTCTCATCTACGACTGTTTGAATGTACAGAAAGTAGTATGTTTGGCAACATTTGCCTTAAGTGTGAAAATGGGAGCAATTATGGCAGCAGCAAAATGTCGGTTTTCACTGGACATATTCCAAGGCTATTTGTCTTGACTTTGGCAAAACTCCAGAATGTTATTAAAGTTTCCCTTTCCCGTGCTTGTCTCTGGAGTGAAATGTGGGCACTGAACCAAAGCCAGGCTAGGCAAGCAAGCGAGACATTTCGGGGCCCTTTTTGTGGTTTAGGTCTCAAGTCGCTGCTGACAGAGTATAACTATCTGACCCACAAACTCCTCCAGTGGCTTATAGATCAATTTGGAGAAGTCCATCTATTCTGAGGGTCTTATGCGATCAATAGCTTAAAGTGTGTGGGATTACTAAACTAAAAGTACTGCATACTGCAGTAAGTCACTGCTATGTCAGAGGATAGCTCTGAAAATACTGTGAAGTATTTGACTCTTAAAGGGATTGGTAAAAGGATGTGTTCTTCAAAACTTTGTCTGCACTAGAGGGAATAAGAGTGAATTAGAGTGTCTGGCAAATAAACCTTTGCTTATCTAATGAATATTTGCAGACAATTCTTCAGGCATTATTCATTATTTTCTCTAAATTTGTACTGAGAGAAAATCTAATTCATCAAACTGCGTGCATATTGAATTTGATATAATAAGGAATATGAAAATAGATTTGCTCCTGGTCATACAATACAGAATGAACACTGACTTTGTGAAACTACATGAAATGTACAAAAGACTCCAGAGAAATTCAATAATCACAACCATATTATGTGTAACACAGCAATCTGCTACAGAGCCGATGCAAATGTTACAGTAAAACTCTCTGAAAATCCTTACACAATTTTAGCTGAACTACTTCTTGTCTTATTGTGACATTTGTCCCTGTTGATGTTAAACAGGAATCCCTGCTAACCCACTTCCTAGATGAGAAGCTTTGCTCCCTGTGGCACCATCGGTCGCACTAAAAGTGGTCTAAGCCCTTTGAACAACCGGGAAACATTAGCTGCTATTGCCTGGACCAACCTCTAATGGATCGCTCTCATTTCATCAACCCACTGACATTTAATGAATATATATTTTATCTCTGCTAGGCCCTGTTATCGGAATGCCCAATATGTTCCGAGAAAGAGCCACCCTGGGAGTGTTTGGGCTGGACCAGAAGATCCTCAAGCGTGGCACCTGCACACCAATCTCAGGCCTAGCCCCCCTTCCCTCCTTCCTCCTGTCCTCCTCTTCTCCTCCTGGCCTTCAATATCACATGTAGATTAATAATTCATGGGCAGTTATTAGGGCTGGTTCAATAGGAGCTGTGCTGATGGAGGGCTGTGCGGAGTGAGCGTGCCCGCAGGGAGGGAGAGTGTTGTTGTGTCAGCCCCCATCTGCCAGAATGCAATAAGGAGAACAATGGAGGCCTTGATTCCCACCAGCAGGCCTATAATCTTTAAATGGCTATTAGCAGAAGAGTGCAACCAGTCAATAACCGACAAAATCTTTTTAAAAGCTGCTCTCTCTCTTTCTCTCTCACTCTCTCTCGCTCTCTCCCTCGCTCTCAGCAAATCTCTGTGTCACAATCACGATTGTCCCTCAGTACTGTAGCTAGAGACAGATGAAGCAGTTGCATAGTCGTGCAATATTTGATTTTATCACCACTGCAGCAGAACAAAATGTAATCCAGTACATGCCAGTCTTTTCTTGCCATCACATCATGTCACTATTCAAATCTATGTTCATACTCTACCTGTAAGGAGAATTACAGGAGAACAAACATATTCTCCAGAGCTCTCGAGCATGGCTAATCTCCCCAGTCATTCAAGAGAAAACTATCCTGCCTGAAATGTTTACTCCATTTCATTAAACAGTGAGTCAGGAAATGAATTGAATCGCATTACAGTCCCACTATATGATAAATCCCTGTCTCGTATTTATTATGGCCCTGAAATAAGAGCACAGCAGCATGCAGGCATTAGAGGAAGCATATGTAAGCACATAACTGTGACTGCTTTGATTTGCATTCTCAGGTTTGAATGAAGGCAGGGAGTCCATCATCCACCAGAGGTTTTTATTGGAGAGTCTTGTCATGATTATAATGTAGCAAACACATCGTTGGTGATGTTCTTCTTTTCCAAAGAGGAGTACCTCCATGATAATCCTCTAGGGACAGTGGAAACTTAATTGCCTGGTTATTAAAAGTGATTATCACAATACCACAAATGAAGCCGCTTAGATTGGGTGTGCAATATTATGAACCACACTATATTAATGAATTTCAAACCATTAAAATAAACATTCTATGATAATTAATTGTTTTTGAATGTTTTATTTTTAGTGTCCAATATAATATTAAAATGGCCTAGAAACATCTCTACACTTTTCCTTACACTTTTACTAGTGTGTGTGAAAATGCATGAACTAAATGTGGTTTTGCTACCATGCAATTGTAACAGTTATACTGCATATATTTCCTGCTGAACTGCATGATAATAAAACAATATCTTATTACTTAAAAAAATACTAAGCTAGGAAAAATAGAATTTTTTGCACAATCACACACAAGAACAATGGTTTACAAAATGAAACATTTTTTCCTGCTCGTATATGAATGCTCCAAAATATTTTTAATACACCAGAGATATTTTGTTATTGTTTAATTTATTTGACATTCACATTTAGCAATCCAAAACACACAAAAGTCAACAGTTTAATAAAAACAACATGCACCAGTCAAAGTAAATATTCAAATATTTACACACAACAGAAAGGCCTTTTTAAACAACTTAAAATAGACCTGTACAACGGATGTTTTAGCCATGGCAGAATGACTATATAGAGCATATTGTTGGTGATTGGACCCAAACAATTCAAACTTGGATTTGTCACTCCAAGGTACTCTTTTCCACTGATTTTCATTGCACTCGTTGTGTGCTTTAGCATATCCTAGCCCCTTAAAAAGCAGTGTCTTAGCTGCTATCTTCCAAAAAGATCATTCTTGATCAAGCTTTTTGTACTGTGGGGTGGACTTGGCATCCCGATGAAGCTGCCAGATGCTGCAATGGCTCAAGAGTAAATGGCGGTCACTCTAAATACTTACCAATGTTGCATGTAGAAGCTGTTTTTGTGTTTTTTTATTACTACATAATTTTTTTTGCACAGTACGTCACTGGATTCCAGCAAGGAAAAGTGAGAGCCCTTCCCCTTCAAATTTCCAAGTGGGAGCACAGTTTTAATAAATTCTTCCCCCTCAGCGGCTGGAAGCTTCCTAGTTCTCATTTGGTTATGAACACAACAGCTGTTCAATATACTTTGTGTGGAGAGTATGTGTGTGTCAGTTTCCATGTACTTGAACTTATGAACTTACAAACTTTGTGTTACATTGTTACAGTGGCGTAGGTTGCACTTCCACTTTGGGGGGACACACTGCTCACACCACCCAATCTACACATCAGCATGCTAAATGTTGTTAGATGATGTAATATGCTAATTTGCATATTTGTGGCATCATCACACAGTATTTGCATGCTGAAGCATCGGATGGTAGCAGTCCTTCACTCTCTGTACGCACTGGTGTATTGTTGATTTGCTTTTTGTACAAAATAAACGTATGTCTATGTACAGTGGAGGAAATAATTATTTGATCCCTTGCTGATTTTGTAATTTTTCCCACTTACAAAGATATCTATAATTTTAAGAGTAGGTTCATTTTAACAGTTAGAGGTAGAATATCTAAAAGAAAATCCAAAAAATTACATAATATACAAAATATACAAATTTATTTGCATTTTGCAGAGAGAAATACGTATTTGATCCCTTACCAACATTAAGAGTTCTGGCAGACTTACAGACCAGTTAGATGCTCCTAATAAACATGTTAAAGACAGCTGTCTTAAATTGTCCCATGTATAAAAGACATCTGTCCACAGACTCAATTAAACTAGTCAGACTCTTACCTCTCTAACATCTGTAAGACCAAAGAGCTTTCTAAGGATGTCAGGGACAACATTGGTAACACATAACATTAAAAACGTGTTGTGACTGGGTCTTCCAGCATGACAATGACACAAAACATAGAGCCAAGGCACAAAAGAAGCACGTTTAAGGTCATGGACTGGCCTAGCCAGTCTCCAGACCGTAATCCCATAGTAAACTTATGGAGGGAGCTGAAGGTCTGAGTTTCCAAGCAACAGCCTTAAAATATTAAGGATTTAGAGATCTGCAAAAAAGAGTGGACCAAAATTCCTCCTGATATTCCTCATCATTAACTACAAAAAAATATTTAAACTTTTAAATATTCTCTCTCACTGTTAAAATAAGGCTACTCTTAAAATTATAGACTTTTTATATCTTACAAAATCAGCAAGGGATCAAATAATTATTTCATTCTCTGTAGATTTGTGTGTGTGTGTGTGTGTGTGTGTGTGTGTGTGTGTGTGTGTGTGTGTGTGTGTGTGTGTGTGTGAATAAACCAAATAAATTCTACTCCTTTGATCAATTGACGTCATTTTGTCCAGTTGGCATTATTTGAAAACCTGGAAACTATTTTCCTCACACCAGTGCAACCCATCTCCTTTGCATAGAGTTGATCACGTTGTTGATTGTGGCCAGTGGAATGTTCATCCACTCCTCTTCAATGTCTGTGCAATGTTGTTGGATATTTCAGGAACTGGAACATGCTACTGTACATGTCAATTAAGAGCAATGGGTTGCATGTCCGGTGAGTGTTCTGGCCGTGCAAGAACTGTGATGTTTTCAGCTTCCAGGAATTGTGTACAGATCCTTGCAACATGGGGCTGTGCATTATCATGTTGCAACTTGAGATGATGGTCGTGGATAAACGGCACAACAATGGGCCTCAGGATTTCTGTGCATTCTGAATGCCATCAATAACATACACCTCTGTTGGTTGTACATAATATATGCCTGCCCATACAATATCCCCACCGTCACCATGGGTCACTCGATTCACAATGTTTACATCAGCAAATCGCTCACCCACACAACACCATATATGCAGCCATACCCTCCATCTGCCCTGTGCAGTGAGAACTGGGACTTACCCATGAAGAGAAAACCTCTCCAATGTGATATATGCCTCGAATGAGAGCATTTTTCAACTCAATATGGTTATGATGATGAACTGCATTCAGGAGGGAGGAGACGCAGATGAGGACAACAAGCATGGAGATGAACTTCCCTGAGACGGTTTCTGACAGTTTGTGTAGTTACACTTGGTCTGCGGTTGTGAGGACGGTTGAATGAATTGCCAAATTCTCTAAAACTACAGATTAAGCAGTCAATTCACTAATAACAGCTCTGGTGGACATTCCTGCAGTCAGCAAGCCAAATGCATGCTCCCTCAAAACTTTGATTGTGGCCAGCCTAGGGCACATCTGTGCAATTATCATGCTGTCTAATCAGCATCTTAATACGCCACACCTGTGAGGTGGATGGATTATCTCGGCAAAGGAGAAATGCTCAGTAACACATATTTAGACAAACTCGTGAATAATACGTAAAAGAAAAAGGCCTTTTGTTTACAAAGAAAAAGGGGAGCAAATATAAAAGTATTGCATTTATATTTTTGTTCAGTTTAATTATTAGTGGCCACACAGGTCGAAATAGGTAACAAAATAACCATATAGGTTTATGTTTAATGTAGGTAAGCACATAACTTACTATTTAGTAGTGCTATTTAGCTCAGTATACTAAATAGAGAAATAATTGAGAACAGCCTAAAAGCAACCTATTTAAAGTGCACAGTAGAAACTCTAATGGTCCATCTAGATAACCCCTAGAGACTGACTGCTTAACATATTTAGAAGATGAATAACACCACTTGAGTGTAGAATGACCATTATGTCATTTGCTTCAGCATTAAAGTACGGAACCTCTTGCTTTTAACCAGCAGGCTCTCTCGATGCCTAAGGCCACATGATGACGTGACCACAACCTGCTAGGTTATAATGTTGTGAAGAGACATGGCTGGTGTGACAGATGAGCTGATCTGGCTATTCAAAGACAAAGGGACTTAGTAGGCCTTGAAAAGCTGTTTTTCATGAGACATCCACTTTTTTTCCTTTCTGCAAATATCCGTCTTGTGCTCTTTCCCTTTTCATCCATCCCTTCCCCCACACAATCTGCAGGGTAATCCATCTTCATTTTAGAGACATGCACTGTGTTGTGACAGCAAGGATGCTGGGAGAGTCTGGAGGAAGGAAAAGAGGTACCTAAAACAGACGCACACAGACAAGCGATCGCAATACATCACATACCAAAATGCCAGTGAATGAGTCTCGTAAGCAGACAAGTACGAGATAAAACAACCTTAGGTCAAGGAGAATAATGTTTATTTTTAATGACTACATCTTGAAAGCACAGATATTAGAATTCAGCCCTTGTCAGTCCCACCTGGACGTGTCGTTGACTTACTATTATTGCATTCTCTGCATGCTAGTGGAAAGCTACTCCTGTTATTTCATCTGCCAACTCAGTTTGTCTACTGACAGTGATCGCTACATCTTGCCCATTCACGAGGTTCTCCTCATGCAATGCTCAGTCGTTATCAGTGACACGCTGTCAGTGCCCATCCAGTCACTGTTTCTCACAACATGGCGAGTGACTTCCTTTTCCGATTCGCTCGCAGTGAGCTACAGGCTATCCCAATAGGCAGCGAATCTGTCATCGAGAGGAGAGTGGAGGTAGAAGACGATGTCATCAGGAAGTCTGCAGACTAAACAAACTCCTCATGTCTCAGCAATCCTGAGACTCCTCACTCCACTGATTATTAACACATGCCACATGGAAAACAGAAGGGACAAATATGGGGTTTTACGTAAAACAGCTGAAAACAGAACGATTTATAGCACAGGCAAAATCACTTTCATAAGCAAAGAAACACAACGCTGCTTAGTTTTGGCCAACACGTCTCTGAAGGTCTCTTAGGGTGACCCTGTCGTACATAGATATCTAAGCGTACCTGCTTTCCTTCCTGTCTTTCAGCAGGGGGAAACAAGTTATTTCCAGGTAGACAAGTAAGCACTTTTGTTAAGGTAAAGCATTAAAAAGCCACAGAGATCCATAAGACATTTGATGTATGAACCAGAGAGTTAAGGCTTAAGCAGAGACAAGCACAAAGTTGTTTAGCCACTCAAACATCCCTCTATCAACCTCGTCTGTCTAGATGATTTAGGATGTTCAGAATGGAATCCCTACGGGAGACTCATGAGTACATACAGATTTAAAGAACATGATGAAGATTAATGTGTGCTTTATGAGAGACACGTTATCTTTGTAAAAATATGATCATAATTCATAGTAAAGCTACATACCTAAGGGAGAAGTATCCTTAAGGTATCACGGTGATGTAAGGTGAAGCGTGTTGTAGAGGAATACATATATTGCTTCGCAACAACACATCAAAGTAGCTATTATGACATGAAGATTTAATATTTTTAGTAATAATGATTAAACATGACAAGACTAACTTCCCATCAGCTACCAAAGTGTTAAAGCACTGGCATGTACTCTCAGAGAAAATGCTGCTCTGTTTGATTTGAAGTTTATTAAAAAATGTCCATGTGAATTACTACATTGCTCATAATTTCAAAGTGAAATCCACCAGTAACATCACTGACATATTTGTGTTGGCAGCCTTGGTTCCTTCCTTCATAGACATCCAAGAAAATTGTTACTTTATTGACTTTTATGTTATTACAGACAGTACGTACCCTGGATATTTCATGTTTTGTATGATTAACTTATTTTAATTTAAACTAATTTTTTTGTTGTTAATAAACTTACTTTATTGCATTTTAAGCCTGCAACAAATAAAAAAAAATCCACAAACGGCAGAGTCTTTGAGGTGCAAAACTGGGCAGGGGATCTCCAGTTTGTCAACAAATGCATAATCAATTATTGAAATATTTAAAAAGAATGTTCATCAAAGAACGACTAGAAAGGATTTACAACTTTTTCTGAATTTATGTGTATTGCATTGTCTTGTTAAAAAATGCATGAACATCCCCAGAAAAGATGTGATCCTGAATTAAGGAATGTTGCTCTAAAATCTCAGTGCACATTTCTGCATTAATGTTGACGTTACAGGACTGAAAAGACTTTTGCCAAGGGCACTGACACAGCCCAATACCATGAAAGACCCTGGACTTTTGGACTTGTAGCTTTTAATAGTCTAGATGTTCCTTTTCATCTTTGTTCTGGAGCACACAGCCTGCATTTCTTCCAAAGAAGACTTGGAATACCGATTTATCTGACCATAATACATGTTTCTACTGTGTGATGGAGCCCCGGAAAGGTCAATGCCACTTCTAGACATGGTGAACATGAGACTTCTTTTTTGCACAGTAAAGTTTTAAGTGGCATGTGTTAATGTAACTCTGCTTGATAAAGATCTGCCAAAGTATTCACATGGATATATCAGCTATTGATGAATGACAGTTCTTGGCACAGTGCTGTCTGAGGGACTGAAGATCAGTTCAGGCTTCTGCCCTTGCCCTTTAAGCACTAAAATGTCTTCTGATTACTTGAATCTTCTAATGATATGGTGCACTATTTTTTTCCCAAATTTGTTGACAAATTGGAGATCACCTGGTCAACTTTGGTTTTCAGAGATCTTTCATTCATACTTATTTTGTACCATAGCATTATTACAAACACCCCTTGATATCACTTGTTTGAAACCACATATTTAGAAAAGTGGTTTCTTGGCTCCTGCTTTCCCAAAAAGGACCATTCCTTATCAAGCCTTTTCTGACTACAGAATTGTCAGCTTGTGAGGGAGGATCACATTTGTGAATACCCTATAGAAGCTGTTTTTTCTGATTTTACTACTGTGTGCAAACTTCCAGTATTGTGTGTTTGTATTCTAATAAACAGACTGACAAATATCCATATATGGTCATTATACCAGTGTTAAAATAATGTTATTTCTCATCTAATGAAGGTCTAAGACTTATTGCAAAGTACTCTATACAGTGGTATGGTAACAAAAAACAACAATTACAAAACACTTCCTAACTGGAACACACTGTTGAACATAATGAAAGAATAGCAATGTTTATAGGAAAATTGTAAAATATTAAAGAAAATGAATCTATGACATTAATTAGGGACAGCACATGTAAGAACTTTATGCAATCTCAGTGGAAAAAAAAACAAAAAACAGTCTTCTGAAACAGTCTCCTAAAAAGTGAGTGGTCAATGTTCAGTTTTATTGTGCACAACAAGATCACAGCATGACTTTGGGAAATTAAGGTCACCTGCAGACAAACAGAAAGGAATTTTGTTTACCGAATCCATCAGCTGCTGAAATGTGAGAAAAGTTGAAACCTGTCTATTTACAGTTTAATCTACGGAGAGCATCAGAGTTCAGTAGAAAAGCAAATAAACAAAAGAAGTGTCATAATTACCCTGTGTTGACATAAACCTGCAAAAGTCATTTATCTCCATTCCAAAGTCTCACCCACCTTCCTGCCACATCCCGGCCTGATGGCAGTCTTTGTCACGATTGGACAGACAATGAAAACACGCATGCATCATGGCCCTTCAGAAGAAAAAAATAGCTGAATATGAAAGAGAATAAGATCCAGTCTTATGAAAGGTTTCCAGATCATGACAAAGATAAATGAGGTTCATGGTAAACACTCGCTAATAGTGTAGAAGGGTTATTTTACTTTAGAAGCCATAGTCATAGCTCTCTCTAAAGATAGGAGTATGAGTAGAATATGAGTTTATGAGCTTTACCACAACCCACAAAATCACTAAATTTATGTAGCCTAATAATAATACTAGCAATATGCCGTCAAGCACATTTATATTATTTGAAACATGTACAGTATTAATATATATATTTTTATTATTCTTTTGAAAGTTGAAAAAACTCCATGACATACTTTTCATTTTGAGTTCAAGTTTCCTTGGGGGCAAGAACCCCTATCAGTGTGCTAACTGAAACTGCATCAGCTTGCCTGACAATTACATTTTGAGAGATTAATCACCTGAGTGACAAATAATAGTAGAAAGCAGGCATGTGGTATAAAAGAAGTGCTGTTCAGGTGGTGATGGATGGTTTATAGATGAGTAGACATTTAGCTCTGCCATCATTTATTATACAGAGCAGTGACAGTGAAAACACTTAAAGACAGAAGTAGTCTATGTGAATGTGCCAATCAGACAGAGGGATTTTTAAGTGTTTAAAATCCGAGGAGAAGCATGAATAATGAATAATTATAATTAATCATTTTAAAATAATTATAATTCATTTTGAGTAGCCTACATTTAATCTACTTTGCGCAAGGCTACAATATAACGACTGTAAAACATACAAATATAATGTGCTGAACTACAGATTCCATAAAATATGACAACTGGAAAGGGTTGTGTGCACTTTTACTATGTATGATTAATGCAACACTTTCACAGTAAACCACATCTTCATCAAACCTGATTTCCTCCAGCATCCCAATGCCCTCAGATGTATGCAGCGTTTGGGCTTTGGAACGATGCAGTGCACTTTATCATTCTTATGAGCGGGAGTGAGACAGCAGCACTGCAATCGCTCTTTGTACCAGCCTTTAATTCATCATCCTTTATGGAGAGTAATGGCTGTGGGCTGACACTGGGGAACTGGATAGAAGGCAGGATGTTAGAGCTACTGCTACACAGAGCAAAAGTACAGTGCAGGAAGCTAAAACAGCATATGATATAAGCCATGAACACATTTTGGAATTGAGTAAGGGTTCTTCAGTATTTCAGGGTTTTTTTAGAAAACTGTTCACACATTGTGTATTTTTGCAACAAGAAATGCCATCTTTATGCTTAACACGTTATAGATCATACATAAGTCAGAAGTCTCAATAATAGAATTCCAACCTTCAATGCTATTTGTCACAGGACAGAGGGACATTGGACTCTAGTACCAGGGAATATGGTTTAAACCACTGAGGGAATTACCGTCAAAGATAAACTATTACTATTACAATCCATGACCTTAGTGAACTAAGATACAGCACCAAACCACGATGTTGTTCACTCTTAATGCCTTCACATGCAGATGCAACTCATGTGGGGCTGCTTCTCCAGGACCACTCAGGGAATTGTAGTTTCCAACACATGGCAAACCAGCTTGTACAGCAACTCTCTGCCACCCTTGCTGGTCAGAGAAGGCACTGCAGTTTACTGCACGTTGTATCTCTACAGTTAATGCCCATTTGTTTCAGTAGAAACTTTTCTCTTTTCTCTAATTGTTAGGATCCCCACTGAATCACCACAGATCAGCTACCACTGGGTGGTGGATAATTCTCAGCACTGCAATGACACTGATGTGGTTGTGATGTGTTTTGCTGGCATGACTGAATCAGATACAGCAGTGTTGCTGGATTTTTAAAATCATTACTTTTTACTCGCTGCCCACTTTATTAGAGACATTCAACATATTGCTCCACCTTATATATATATAAATTCAGAGCCAGCAGCTTATCTGTTGTTAAAAGATTTGTGTTCGTCTTCCCCTAATCCTTAATCAGTTCTCAAATGACACTAGGATACTGGTCCTGGACTTCTTTGAAACATTTAAAAATGAAAATCATAATGATTTAAGTGCTATTTTAGAGTGATACAATACATGATATTTTAATACCTTCTGTATTTATCTTGCAATAAAGTATTTATTACATGAATTTATAACCTTTGAAGGTAAAAGATCCCCAAGCTAAAGAATCACCCATATACTCATGCACTTGATCTAATACACAGAATAGTGACCACCAGATCTGTGGCAGTGAATAGACAACATGTAAGCGCTGCTCTTTTGGTGCTGTCCCAAACACGTGTGCCAATGAGAAGAAGAGTCAGATTCTAACAGCAAGACCAAATCTGAAGCAAATCCTCTTTTGTCTCCCTTTTGAGGATATATGATTTATGCACTAGCAAAATGTAACTCAAGAATTGTCTTTACTAAATTACATTAAAAACGAAAAGCTAATCATTTATGAATCAGTTCATCATTAACATCCCTAGAATGTGCTGTTTTTTGTGTTATCTTTTCACTTTTGTGGTATTTGGTCCTTCCAATTAGTTTTGTGCAATTCTTACCATTTTAAGTTATGTGTCTGATTTATGTGTTTATTGTGTCTGACTTAAAATGCATTCTTACTCACTTGCAAAGAAGATTGAATTATTTTTAGTTTATACATTCATAGTTGTTATTATTAATTATTAATATATTTATTCAGGAGAATTCCATAAAATCACCTGAGTAAAAAGCTATATTCTCTGTGCTTAAAATATGAGATGTCCAGAATTTATTGCATGTACAATGTTTAATCAACCCACAAATTAAAAAAATATACTAAAGTCTAGGTGAAGAAGATTCCAGTGTTTGCATCTTTTTCGGTTAGATTTTCAGTTTCAGGACATTAACTGATCATTCGTCATTAGCTTCCAGGGTTTGATGATATCCAAATGTATTCTTTCCTTTAACTGCACAATATTTTCACTGACTGACACAACTTCAAATCATAACAGAACTACCTCATGCATAACAGCTGGCAGTTTCTCCAACATTCCTTTGGTGGTTGTAGCTAAAGAGTTTGACCTTTGTCAGGTTGACACCTGATGACTCTTGCATGCAGATCATATAGCGAAGCATTATTACTCCAATAGGATATAGACAGTGATGTTAAGGTTTTACTTTGTATAACAAACTAGTCTACAAGCAACTCTGTTTTCTTGGTTGTCCACAATGTTCACTAGAGTTGATTTGCACAGCTTAACATAATTTATTATTTGTTTATTTGACAGATCCATAGTCAGCTGTATTAAGCAGACCTTTCCTGTTGAAGGTAAACACAAGTCTAGGAATAGATAAAAATGTTTACAGAATTTATCTGGGATTTTAAACACTGAAATTTGTGGAAATGCGTCATATTTAAGTTTTGTTTCAGCAGAGGTGACTTTAAAAGCATTTAATGCCTTCCTTCATATACATACTGAATGTATTCCATTCAAACACCTTACATGAACATTTTTTTTCCTGAGAAAAACAGACTCAGACATAGTGATTGTTAGAATAGTGCACGTTTACAACCCACATTTCCTGTCTCATTCATTAATTAGAACACGTCACTATTGAAGAAGTCTTTCACCCAGGTGTAACACAAGAAAATCTGGAAATTGAATTGATCTTTGATTCATCTTTTTTTTCTTTTGTAGGTTGTTTGTGTTGGTAAGCCTTGGCCGAGAATGCACCTGTGATGTAGATAAAGCCATCTGTTGCTATGGTCTTTGGCCTGGGTCCTCAATCTGCACCCCCTTTCCAATGTCAATTAAGCAAACTCTCTCCCTTCTCCCCTTCTGGCACTTTCTACATCTTCAAAGTTCGGTGTATCGATCAGTAACTTTGACGCCTTCACTCTGGCTAGTGGCCAGAAATGATAAGCGCTCATGGGGGACGTGGGAGCTAAGTGCTAAATCAATGGTTCCATGTCTCTGATGTGTATAGCATTACTGAGAGGAGCCAGTGGCCAGAGGTGGGGATGATGATTCCTATGGGGTGTCTTTAAGAGACGCACTGGATGCCCCATTTTGGGTAATCATTCACATGATCAATCATGTCATTCATGGGAGGAAATCTCTTCTATCAGCACTCTTCCTTTAATAAGCCTGACTTACAGCTTATACAGCATTTCCCCTTACTATTTATCAAGATCATTTCTTTTAAAATGAGTTTATATTAATAATTAAATTTTAAACCATATTTTGTTAGTTCAATCAAATAATTTTTTTTTAAACTTCAAACTTTTAAACAATTGAAAGTCCTGTAAATTTCGACTTTGTTGACATGTAATATAGTCTCCCAAAAATCATATTGACTTCAAATCCATAGCACTGATAATTCATTATACATATGTAATATGTAAATTATTGTTTTACTTGGAAATCCTGGTTTGCACTCTCTCATGCTGACTACCTGTCTAAGTTGCTTTTGCTGTATATAGAGCACTTTGCCGATCATTAGGAGTTCAAATGCCATACTATTTTTTGCAACAAATTGATATATGCTGGAAAATACAGTCTATGCCTAGTCATCAATGGTTTATGCTAGATCATGGTAAAACAAATAAGAATCAAATGTAAATATGATATTTATCTGTACTGAACTCATGAACCCTGACTGATCCAAATTGACTAAGCTGTCTATAGTATGAACTACGAAGACTTGCTCTTAGAGTACTACTACTATAACAGCTGCCAACCATGAGCAGTATAGCTGACGTGGTATAACAGAGCTAAGCAAGTGAGAGTGATTGTGAGTCTTTGTGATGTCCACAGCTGTCTGACATCTCGTCAATGTTCTTGTAACTCACTGTGCACATATTTCATTTCAGGCTGCTGCTACACAATGACTCGTTTTTCAAATACCTCATAGCTCTTTTATTTCTATCAACAAATTGACAACTGATTTGTAACAAAATACACCAATGACCACAGTTTCTAGCCTCAAATAGTTAAAATATGTTTAATCAATAGATAATTTCATTTTAATACCATTTGCAAGTAGTAAATACAAGTAGTAAATACACACACGATCTTGATTTCTATATAGCAACAGACAAGGCTATCTGTATACTGTGTTGCTAAATGATGGTGACGTGAGTTTGCATCCCACATTCATGTGTAAAACCTTTGTTGCATAGAATAGAGTACGGTTCAGTGTATTAAATGTTGTCGGTATTGAAAATAAATCTGCCAACTGATATCAGTGCAGATTTTCTGACAGGGCTGTAGTCAAGACAGCTTTTGTCAAGTCCAAGATAAACTTGAATATCAAGCCTAAAATAATTTTAGTGTGCCAGGTTTTGTCAAAATGTATGAAGGAAGAACATGTGCATGTACAGTCAATTCCAGTTAATTGGACCAGCCGCTTATTCGGACCAAATCCTAAAGTATCGAAACAAATCCTATTAAATATTTGTAATGTTATTCGCTTATTTCGTACCAAAATTCCACTTAAACGGACCAAAGAACATGTACAGTATGTAATATCTGTGAAGAAACTCTTCGTCTCTGGCATTACTGCCCAAAAACTACCGAGCCCTCTACTGCCACCTACAGGTCTTTGCCTAATATTTCCATTTACTACAAAAAAAGAAGCCACAAGTCGCCACTT
>JAUZSU010000687.1:0-11194 GCA_034780255.1 Parotocinclus maculicauda
AGTGATGCCAGAGACGAAGAGTTTCTTCACGGATATTACATACTGTACACGTTCTTTGGTCCGATTAAGCGAAATTTAGTCTAAATAAGCAAATAACATTACACGTATTTAATAGGATTTGTTTCGGTACTTTAGGTTTTGGTCCGAATAACCGGTGGTCCTATTAACCGGAATCGACTGTATATATATTATTCACATCTGAATGACAGAAAACTAGTACTAGCGAACCCTTGCAGTATCTTTTAACAGAACAGAGAATCTCAGTCTTAAAAGGCAGAAAATGTTACCATGTGATTCTTGGTGTATCAATTTTGATAAAAGATACAAAAATAAGAATTACCGTACTGTACAATACTCATACTGTGTCCTAATCAATATTACTATTATTGTTCAAATTAAGTGCAAAGTAAAGTGCTCTTTCTTACCTCCTGATATTTCACGTAACTCTGCTTCAAACCTGGGAATACACAAACATAGTAACGCTATTATAAAGTATAAACTGATAATAACATTTTATTAACATTTAGATAAACAGTAATGCTGTTAATACATTATCGAGATTGGTAGTGCATTACAAGGCCTCCTGTATGTCAAAAAAAAATTTCCTAGAAAAATTATTCATGCTGGAGCCAAAAAATTGAGGCATTCTCCTTATGGACAAGTTTCAGAGATAATTTTAGCACCGGTTGGAGATTTTAAACTTCAAGATTGATATGACATTCACTAAATATTTCAAAAGTCTGCCATAAATCGACTGGAGTCTGTAAATTGGCTTGAAATGTAAGCTACAATTAAAAGCAGACATTAATATTAATCAAACACAATATTACATAAATGGATACAAAATCACTTACTCTGACTTGGTATGTAAACACATCTGTCTTTAGATGACAAAATAAATTAAACTTAAAATATGAGTCATCAGGGGGCGCTCCAGAACTCATTTGTTGAAACCCTTTTTGGCACTGGGTGCAGGTGACAGTGGGCTGGTGGACTGGGAAATATAAATAAATATGTGTGCAGCTGCTAGAGGTCAAAAGCAGATGTGCAGACGATTTGTATATTTAAGTAAAGTTGCAGTGATGCTTAAAGCTGCATAAACTCAACTGTATGGATACTTGAATATTATATAATATTATTGAATATTAAATGAATATGCACTTCATTCCATTCCAGAATTGTGTGTATAGATATCATTTTTCCATCTTTGCTCCTTCAAGACCCTCCTCTCTTCTGTGAATGGTTTATACCAGACTTGTAACATGACTGCTGGGATTTGCTTCCATTCAGCCAGTAAATCAATAGTGAAGTCATACACTGACAGTCAGTGTTCCAATTCAACTTAAATGTAAAGATGCAGGCCGATCAAACTCCCCAAACCACACTCAAAATATTTGGGCTTGTTTTGGTTAATGTCAGGCTGCGTAAATAAACTGTTGCCAAAACAGTATTGTACGTTGTAGTTTCAAGATTTCCTTTCAGTGTTACAATCCATCCAGGCCAGTATATTCTTCCTCTGTTTTGCACTTAGAAAATAGAAATGTATCCATATGATAATTATTTTGGGAAATGGAACTGGTGACAGAAAATGAAGGAAAACGACGTAAAGAAAAAATATTTTAGAAAAAGCAAAGGAAATAAATGGGTGCTAAATAGGAAAGGAAATTAGGACAGGGAAAAGAAATGACAAAAACGAGGAGGAAAAGGAAACTAGGGAATGGATAAGGAAAATGAGAGGTAAGAACTGGGAGAAGAAAAGTAGGGAAGTTGTGAGGAAAAGAAAAGGAAATGAAGGAAAGGGAAAGGAAATAAAGAAAAGGGATTGATGGGGTCAGAGAAAGTACCATACAAAAATAAATAGGCATGGAAAAGGGAAAGAAATTAATAGCAATTAAAGACAGGAAATGAGGAGAGAGAATAAAAATTAAATTGATGGATGACGACAAGGAAGACAAAGGAGAGGCTAAGAAAAAAAGATAGGGAATTAAAAAATGAAAGAAAAAAAAGGAAAGGAAGACAATGGATGGGAAGGGGAGCGAGAAATAATATAAGAAGATAAAGAGAAAAGACCAAGGCAAGTGATGGAGAGAAGAAAAAAGTGATTAAATTAAATAAAAAGGGGGAGAAATTTGCATGGAAAATTATACATTTGAATTAAATTAGGCCAGACTTTTTTATTGCTTGTTTCGCGGATCCGCCGACGATCATATTTGAAGAATACAAAAAAGATTGTTTTTTGGTATTTCTCGGATCCGCCGCAGTACTAATGGTTGAAGTTTAAAAAAAAAATAAAATAAATTTTTTTAGCTTTTTCTGCAATCCGGTGGAGAGCCAACGGTTTTCTTCTGTTCATTTTATTTTTTTCCAGATTCACTTTAATTTTAATTGTAGGTTAAATAAATAATATTTTTAAATAAAAATTTATTTTTATTTCTTCCTCCTTCCTTGTATTGATTCCACATAGTCCTTGAGAAATTTAAAAGTGCTGAAAAATACAGATTTATTATTTTTTCAGTAGATTCTTAAGTAGGGACATCCGAGGAATTTTTTTTTTTAAAAAGTCTGGCCTTAGTTAATAAACATCCATTTCTGCATTTCAGGTCTGTGGCACCTTCCAAAAAGGTTGGGAGGGGGGCAATATAGGGGGTTAGGGGGTTAATGAATAAAAAAAAAAAAAACTAAATAAGGATTTATTGAAGAGTGATTTCAAATGGGTGATTGTGATCCTGATTTGGTAGAAAATCCGCATCCACAAGAAGCTGAGTCTTTGGGGAGAGAAGATGTTTAGAAAATCCCGTGTTTTTAAAGACAGTTTGGAAGGGATTTCCATATTTCTCTCTCTACATTGCATAATATAATTAAACAATTTATTAAATCAGGAGGAATTTCAGGGCATAAAGGGTTAAGGGCACAAGCTTAAACTGATAAGGGGTGATCTCCCTCTGCTCCCTCAGACAGCACTGTATAAAGAACCGTCATTTATCAGTATCTGACAGAAGCACATGGGTAAGGGATTACTTTATCCAACCTTTATCAAGCTCTACAATACAGTTACATTCATAAATACCACTTAAAACTTTACTGTACAAAAAAAAACAAGCCTTGTGTTAACCAGGTCCAGGCTCCGCCCACTTCTCAGGGCTAGGAGGCATCTAGGATGGACCATCAGCATGGAGACGGGGATTGTGCTCAGACCAATCAGTATTACAGATCTTTTTGGGAAGAAATGAACTTTGGTTGAAAAAAAGGATCCTGTTAGGAACAAGTCCAAAAGCGAGGTTCTATGGTATGGGGTCAGGTCAGGACCCATGGTTAAGGTTATTGACACTTCTGTGATGCAGCATTAATGCAGAAAAGTACATTGAGATTTTAGCGCTACATAAACTGCCTTTAAGACGACATGTTTTCCAGGGTCGTCCATGCATTTTTCAACAAGACAAAACAAACAAAACCACATGCTGCACACATTACATAGGCATGGTTGTGGAAGAAGAGGGTACGGGTACAGGTACGGGTACTGGACTGGCCTGCCCACATAGAGAAAGTTTGGAGAACCCTGAAACCACAAAACAACAACGAAGATCCCGAACTTAGACATTTTAGGCAAAAGTATGGGGTACAAATAACGGCTAAAACCCTTAATCACTTGGTGTCCTTTGTGCCAAAATGTCTTGTGACAAAGAATGGTGAAATTACAAAGTGGTGAATGCTTTATTGTTTTATAATATGCTTGGAGAATGTTTTTACAGACCTGAAATACAGGAATGGATGTTTATTACCAAATTAAATTGACCAGACAAAACCACATGTATAAGCAAATCGATTTTTGTGCAAATGCCATAACCTAACTTTATCCTAACCATAACCTGTGCAAAAGTTTAGATCATGTGATGTGATGTGGCAGATAAACCGTTTGCATATCTGTACTTTACATTACCACAGGGTGGCGCCGGACTTTGTGCTGTTTTGATAGTTGACTGAATTTATTGCAAAAGCCTGAGCAGGACACGTCTGAGACCCTCTGATTAGTGTTTGATGTGATAAAGCAGTATTTTACCGTGCACCTCGGGTTCAAACAGGCCATGTTTTTAAGCTCTTTACCTCACTCTGACCTCATCGGGTTCACCCCCCTCCCCTCTTCCTCCCCCTCTTTCGCCTTCCCCCTCGTTCTGTGCTGTGCTGTGATTATTATTAAACCCTCGTAACGTCCTGTGGCACAAAACTGATTGAGGATGACTGGTTCTTTCCTGGCTGCTCCGATCCAGCACTGGCCAATCGGCAGCGGGAGTTGGAGGAGGAGTTGGCTCAGGTCAAGGGGCTCCGCCCTCAGAAATGCAAGAACACGGGAAGCTCCGCCCCCCGAAGCTTGCAGGTGAGAGCAAAGTGTTGCTGTTGTAACGCGCTGTGGTGTTTTGATCAAACCTGGTATATGTGCAGTGGGTTATAAATAGATTATTGAAAGGTTAAAAGGTTATCCTTAAAATGGACCAAAAGGATAATCGGACAGAGTGACGCCTGGCTAAAGAGGCCCATTGGGCAGCTAGTGGGACCTATCGAACTGACAGTGGGATCAGTGAGCTGGGTTAAAGGACCGGTCGCACAGGACCTGGACCTGGACCTGTGGGACTGGTAATGGGGCAGATTCAGGCGGAGGATCCAACATGTAGAAGGTCTGACTGGACAGCATGAGGGACCGATCAGAGAGTTGTGACTGGGGTGGGACTGGACAGCTGGGTAAAGAGACTGGTTGGACAGCAGTGGGTCCGGTCTAAAAGGAGGATCCAACAGGTAGAAGAGCTGAATGGACAGTATGAGGGACCGATCAGAGAGTTGTGACTGGGGTGGGACTGGACAGCTGGCTAAAGAGACTGTTTGGACAGCAGTGGGACCGGTCTAGAAGGAGGATCCAACAGGAAGATGGACTGATTGGACAGCATGAGGGACCGATGGGATGCATAGAGGGTCAGATAGAATGGATAATGGCCTTGTCGGCTGGGTAAAGAGACAGATCGGGTGGCCAGAGGAACCCATTGGACAGTGGTGGGACCTATTGGATGGATAGTGGGACCAGTTGACCGGGTGAAGGGTTTGATCAGGTGGCCATGGAAACCAGTCAGATATTAATGCATCTGATCAAGGCCAAAGGACCTGACTGGGCAGCAAGAGGGTCCATTCGGGCAATAGCGGGACCAGACAGTTAGAATGACTTTTATTATTATTAGTATTTGTTCTCATTACAGCTAGAGGGCCCATTTAGGTAAAGAGGAACATTTATTATTATTATTTTAGTTATTATTTATGATTGTCATTTCATATCGTTGCATCAGGAGGATTTTGAGATGGACGCAGGGTCGTCTTACCCAGAGTCCCACGACCACTCGGGCAGCGCAACTCCAATGGAGGGGGAGAACATGGGAGGTTGGTGGCCCGAATTCACTGCTTCAAACTCAGGTGTGGAGAAAACTAGACAGTTCAGGCTGGCATGCACACTCTCAATAACGTGTACGTGTGTGTGTGTGTGTGTGTGTGTGTGTGTTAAAACTTTCTACCATGTATGGGATTATAATGCATTGTAACTGTGCTTATAACGTAGAACGGGTTCCAAAATACGTTCTACACTATCAGAGAGGTCTCGCCTCCCACCCTGTGGAACCGACATGTGATCCGACCGACGTCCCAATCTTACATTCAGCCTCGTTAAGATGCTTTATAAAAGACCTGCGTTAATTATTCCCTCCAGATTGGCCCACTTTGAATGTGTCTGATTGGTATTGATGTAATCCTGCTCCTGGTTCGATGTTAAATAAACTGATTAAACAAACAAAAAAAAACCAGCTTAATTACTTTTATAAGCATCGTTACAATGAAATATGATGATGTTCCCCGTAGAAAGTCTCAATTATTTTAATTTGGCGTTTTTCTTCTGTTTTTCATCTCACCCTGCATTATTTCATAACCACACACACACACACACACACACACACACACACACACCCCTTTTCCCTAACCAGTCAACCCAGTGCGACGTCACGTTTGGTTGACACGTTTGTGTAGCTTATTTTTGTAGATTTTTGGGAGCATGTGCGTGCTGGATGAACGGCCTAGTCTCACTTCTGTAGGATCTAGTCCGTGTTGAGCGAAGCTAACAGTGTTGTTGTTGTGGTGGTGTTGTGGGTGTGTTGTGGCCTTCATTTGTGGTAAGTGATCGTTCCTCATCCATTTTGTGTTTGCCACGTACTTTTTACCAACTGTTAAGCATCGTGGTGGCGGCGGCGGTGGTGGTGATGTATCAAAATCAGAAATTATCATTTTAAGTAAAAATATTAAAATGTATGTTTTAATACATGGGTGCAGTCAGTGTAAAATCTGTCTGCAAAGCAGGTGTGTTATGTAATCACACCCATCGTCATGTGGTTTTGTTCTTATACAGTTTGGCTGCACTTTGAGAGAAAGGAAAAGCCTAAATGCAATATGTGTGGAGAGTAGATCTGGTGTAAAAGAGGTTACACCTCCAAGATCAAAAACACCAGCATGATATTGAACTTCAGCAGTGAACCGGTTTCAACCGACTGCTCTCTTCTAGCTTAAATGCTACAGTGGAGAGAGGAAGAGTCTTAAATAATACTTTAAAAAGCTTATTGTGGCTAAGCCAAAAATAAAGTAAACATTTTTACTTAAAGCTTTTTTATTCCCCTTTAAACCTAGTATAAGTAAAATACTAAATGGCACTGTGGTAGCCTAGCGGTTAAGGTACTGAACTCTGGACTTGATGGTCCAGGGTTCAAATCCCACCTCTGCCAAAAGCTGCCACAGTTGGGTCCTTGAGCAAGGCCCTTAATCCACCATTGCTTGGATTGTAAGACTGTATGAATTGTAAGTGGCTCTGGATAAGGGCGTCTGCTAAATGACATAAATGTAAAGATTTTCAGTAGAAATCATTTCTAATAAGCAGTAATTTGAGTTTTCCTAAGTCACTGGTTTAGTTCAATAAGCCACATTAAGCTTCGATAAAATGCAAACAATATCCAACCCTGGTAGATACCACAACATGAAGTCATCACGTAAGACCAGTGACGTAGATGAACGGTTTCACTCACCAGCAGCTTGAAAACAAAGCAGGGTTTAAGGAAATGCTCGAGACTTGGGGTATTCCTAAAAGCTCCGTTCATGCTAGGATGAACAGAGAAACTAAAACCCCAAACCGAAAATGAAAAGGCAACGAGATAAAAAGACCCAGTGGGAACACACCATTGGTAGACCCCCTCCCTGCCCCCCTCCCTGAGGGAGTCCTGTAACCCTTGATGGGGTGGAACCCCTAAAGTCTTTCCTGTTCCTGTACTACACCCACTCTGACTAAATCACAAGCCAGACCTCGAAGTCTGTACCCGACAGCCCTCGGACCACGGTGTCTGGGAATCGAGAACCAGTCTGTACCTGCTGAGCCACCCCGGGCAAGGTGTACTGGGAGTTCTGTTTGGCCGGTGCATCTCCCAGTTTTGGATCTGCCAGACAAGGGCTGTTCTATAACGAATGCCAATTTATATAAGTGTCCAATAAACCTTCTAATCTTCCTAAATTACTATTAATTTGTGTTTCTTAAACGTTTTGTATAAGTTGATCGGGTTATAATTATTGAGAGCGTGAATAGAAGCCAACACTGAACCACAGGAGCTAACTGAGATATGTTTATCTTCATACCCGCCCTTGCAGAGGGTCTGAGGTCGGTTGTGGACGAGCTGGAGCTGGAGAGGAACCGTCTGCAGGAGCAGATCGTCGTGCTGGAGGAGCGCTGTCAGGATCTAGAGGATCGGGTGCAGCTCCAGGCTCGCATCGAGTCACTACAGGTGCAGGATTAAGAATTCCTTCTCATAAACGTCTGATCTTCTAACTTAAATTAAAGTGGGACGTTACTACTGACAGAAGCAGGGATGAGAAGACACAACACACAGACGATGACAGGTCACATGATCTTATGATCAAACACTGCATTTAAACAGTGAAATAGTCATGGGGGCTATGAAATAAAATGTCGTCATTAAGGGACGCAGCGAAATGACATTTTGTGACTAAAACCAAACAAAATGAAACATTGGGTCTGAACGTTTTTCCTTTTTTTTAAAAAAATTTGTTACTTTTTTTCACCGTTGGCATAAATTAAATGTAAAATATGTAAGGATATTAAATTTTTATTTGTACTAAAAAAAATTTACCAGAGTAGTAAGTAAAATTTAAATAATATTTAGTCAAATTAATTTAATAACCTTCAGTAAAATTAATTAAATAACCTTAAGTAAAATTAAAGTCTTCAGTAGAATTAATTAATTAGCCTTAAGTAAAATGAAATATTATTCAGTAAAATTAATTAAATAATATTTAGTAAAATAATTCAATAACCTTTAGTAAAATTAAATATTATTTAGTAATATTTATTAAATAATATTCAGTAAAATTAATTAAACAGCCTTCAGTAAAGTTAATTAAATAGCCTTTAGTAAAATTAAATATTATTCAGTAAAATTAATTAAATAATATTCAGTAAAATTAATTAAATAGCTTTTAGAAAAAGTAATTAGTCTTCAGTAAAATTAATTAAATAATTTTCAGAAAAATGTATTAAATAATCTTTAGTAAAATTAAAGTCTTCAGTAGAAATAATTAATTACTCTTACATAAAATGAAATATTCAGTAAAATTAGTTCAATAATATTCAGTAAAATTAATTAAATAACCTTCAGTAAAATGTATTAAATAGCTTTAAGTAAAATAAAATATTATTTAGTAAAATTAATTAAATAATGTTCAGTAAAATCTATTAAATAGCTTTCAGTAAAATTACTTCAATAATATTCAGTAAAATTAATTAAATAACCTTCAGTAAAAAGTAAATAAATAAAGTAATTAAATATATGTATTTATGTATTTATATATATATGTTTAAGTCATTTAGCAAAACACTAATCCAATCCAAGGATTAAGGCTTTTACTCAGGGATCCAACACTGGCATTCACTGGCAACCTGACAGAGGTGGGATTCGAACCTTGTATCTTAACCACCAAACCACCACAGTCCTTCATTAATCTGTGCTCAATACCCCACACTAACAAAGTGAAAACAATATACACATTTTTTACAAGTGAAAAACATTTGGCCTGGCCATAAATAGCAGTGTTCAGTCTTCATCAGAACAGAGAGAAAAAAAAGATTCAAAAGCTGCTTTACTGGCCTGACTACATGAGCTACAGACGAATCAGAACATACACACATCCTCCTCAGGTCTTACAGACCTTTACCAGTGGTGTGTCTGGTTTTTTTGCAAAGTCCTGGACGATCCGTCTGGCCACAGTTCCATAAATCCCAGCTTGGTGCAGTGCTGCTTTCTGACCTAACGCTATAGTCCTGGGCTCCAGTAACTAAAATGCCATGTTGTCCTTAGGTTACATTTGTACTGATTTGTTAGGAGACATGAATGTTGATATATAACCTCCCTAACCTCCCTAAAGATGATCTAACTGATTTGATTAGACTTTGGCTTTGATTTCTTTATCCCTTTGATGATCTGGTACATTTGTGTGTTTGGACATAAGAACATTTGCTTGTGCTTTTCCATGGACTCTGTAACACAGGTGACCTTCGATGTAGATGAAGGTGGTCGGCCGGGTTGGGATCCTCAGGTGTGTGTGTGTGTGTGTGTGTGTGTGTGAGGGTGTGTGTGTTACACGTGGTGGTATCTAATCTATGTGGCTTTGGTTGAAGTTGTTTGACTCACTTTTTTGCGTTTCACCCCATTTTGAAGCTTCACCAGGTTCCTTAAATGTAAGGTTTAACGTTTTATTCGATTTTCTTCTTTCGTTTACGTTTGATGTCTTATTTTTTCCAGACTGAATGTGAGAGGTTGCAGGTTCAGCTCAGCGGTCTGCGCAGCCAGCAGAGCAGAGACGCAGAAAAACATCAGCTTCTCGTCACGAGTCTCAACGAGCAACTGAAGGGGTAACGTTTATATAATTACCTAATGATTGTTTTAACGTTCCTGGCTGTCAGATCCAGATTCTGTGTTTGCTCGTGTGTAATAATGAGACGGGGTTTATTGTTTCGTTTCCTTCTCTGTTCAAGTAACATTTTAACACGTTAAATTAGTTAAATATTGTGGATATTGCACACTCTGGATTTCATAAAATGCACAAACAAAATGATAACAAAAATGATTTCCAAAAGAATATGAAGAGGATCTGATCCTGTCCATGCCCCGTCCCTGTCAGGGTGACCCCACACCCTACTGAACAGTCATTATGGGGGCACTCTGGTCCAGTTTAACCTGCTTTAACTAAAATCACATTTGCTTTTATCATGTTTTTTGTTTAATGGAATAAAATCAAACACTTCTTTTCTTAATCACATCATATTTTAAAATATCCCCTTCATCATTTTTGTGAGCAGTACAGCTTGTCAGAGGGAGTTCCTCCTTTATAAAAGTCCTAATTAAGTCCTAATTAAGTGTTATTTATTGTCTCAGGCTCAGCAGCACTCAGGAGAGTCTGGAATCATCTCTAATGGAGAAGGAACAAACATTGGCCCAGACCTCAGAGAAACTGGAGCTGATTGGCAGCCTGAGGGAGACTCTGAGGGACAAAGAGGAACAGCACAGGGACGCCTGCGATAAACTGCTGCAAACAGAACAGAACGTCAGTAAACAAACTTAACAAAATAACAAAATGTGCCTTTATTATAGAGGCACCTAAATGCATGATCATTTAGAGCTCACTGCAGAAACCAAACAGAACAGAAGTACAACATTCAGTCTTTACAGAGTGTAACATTTGTACTATTTATTTATAAATTCTATGTATTTTTTCCTTTTTTTTTAATCCAGCTGGCTGAAGCCATGAAGAAATGCACGGGGTTCGAGAAGCAGAACTCAGAACTGAAAGCTACGGTGACGGATCAGCTGCAGAAGCTAAACCTGCTGAAAGAGAAGGTCACTGTTAGGATTATTTCAAATTAATTTAGAATTATTCTAAGTTATGTAATGTTTCTGCACTTTTCAAAACATAAAAGCATTTGAAGTGAGTTCAAGTAGTGAAAAGTAAAAAAAAAAAGTTTTTTTTAATTAAAATTTTATTACAGTCGATTCCGGTTAATGGGACCACATCGGGACGTGATCGTTTTGGTCCGATTAAATTAAACGAACGAACGATT
>JAUZSU010000688.1:0-14994 GCA_034780255.1 Parotocinclus maculicauda
CAGTTCTGATTGGACGTCACCTATGCCAAACATTTTCGTCTCGTTTTTATTCGTTGACGAAAGTGTCAATTAATTTCTCATAGTTTTAATCGTTATAAGTACTTTTTGTTTAGTTATCGTTTAGTTTTCGTCATGAAGAAAAGGTTCGTTGACGAATACTATGACGAAAATAGATCGACGAATCTATTAACGAAATGAACACTGATCTGAACATGTAAAATGTCATAATAATTTCATTAAGGTAACAATGGTACGTTGGTAACAGTATAAACTTATTTTATGTTCCTTTCCAACAGGCTATTGTGCGAGGCAGCTTCATTGGACATGGAGAATACATTTCTACGGTTATTGCTGAGATGGCCCGACTCTCAGTTACCAGTTCCAATTCTCTCAGGAGGAGAAGCCCATCACTCAGAAAACGGGCCCAGTCCTTGGGCCGACTGGGCGAGCTGGCTGAAGGGGACACATATCAGTATCAGGAACTAAATGAGAATAAAAGGAAAAATGGCCAACCTGTTCAAGACTGGCATGACAGATCACGTCAGGTGTACAGTGAGAGTGGAAGTCCTCGAACTAATACCAAAAAAAGTGCAACTCTCCAACCTAATGGACTGCCACCAAGAGCCAGGTCAATTATTGAAGTCAGTATGATGTCCATGGACCAGCCAAGGCTCATGCCAAGGGACATTTTAGGCATACCTGGGCCAGGTCATGAAAGCAACTATGCACACAGTCAGAGATTAAGAACTCTTCCTCCTAGCACAGCTCAAAGAGAATGCAAATCCAGCCAAAGACCTCTGTCCTGTCTGTACAATACACCCTCGTCAAGTCAAGCGTCAAAAGTCAATCCAAAGGTGTATCCCAGCCCTGATCTACATAAGGTCACTGTAGACATGCCAAGAAGGCCTAATTCAACATATGACTTTAAGGTGAGATTGAGAATTATTTAATTGTATTTAATTGTAAATAACTTCTGAATATATTGTGTTGTCCAATCAACAGTGAATGGAAATTAAGAGACCAGCAGTTACTAGTTAAATTCTCTATTACTGTCTGCCAGAGATCTAATTTGACATTTGTTTAATTTACTATTACAGACAAATGCAATGAGTTTCCCAGCCATGTCAAAACCAAATGGCACCAGCAGTCCAAAACCAGCATATGGCACCCAGTCCCACTCAGCAGTTTCAAATTATTCAACAGTAATTTCTCCTATTAAATCTTCAGTACCCTTTATGCAGGACAGTCCCTCCCAGCCACGGCCCACACCCACAGGTTCGCCTGCTACCAACTTGCCTGGAGCTTCCTCTCCTAACATAAGTACTACAGAGCCTTCCGCCGTCATCAGTGAACAGCCCACAGTCACTCATGCACAGTTCAGAGCTGCTCTCCAAATGGTGGTGGACAAAGGGGACCCTCGCAGTCACCTTCAGAACTTTGTGAAAATTGGTGAGGGTTCAACGGGTGTTGTATGTATTGCACAGGACAGGCACAATGGGAGGCAGGTGGCAGTAAAGATGATGGATTTGAGAAAACAACAAAGACGAGAGCTGCTGTTTAATGAAGTATGTCATGCAGTTCTCTTTTTAATGTACAGTACACTTGTTTGTTAAGTAAAAGAAATTTTAATAATCTAATGTATACAATACTGATATACTGAAACCGTATATTTACTTGATTTTGAGGCTTTGATTAAACAACCTCAGCTTTTGTGTGTATAGTAACATATGGCACAGTTAAGATGGGAACTCTGGTTTTGTGGTTTATTCTTCCCACTGTTTAGGTGGTCATCATGAGAGACTACAGGCATAAAAATGTGGTCGAGATGTACAAAAGTGCTCTGGTGGAGGAGGAGCTCTGGGTCATAATGGAGTATTTGCAGGGTGGAGCTTTAACCAACATAGTATCTGAAACCAGGTGAGAGACAACAAATGAAAATCCCATAGACATGTTTGTTTTTGCTAGACTGCAGTCCACGTGCATTTTACCATAGTTACATTCAGACAAATTTGCCATTTACTTTTGTTCATTATATGAGTTTTTTGTCATTCTTTTTACTCTGGGGCAGCTGCTTTTTAGTTTCATTTTCTCATTTGTTTTTCCTCCTATTAATTGTTTAGCATTATAAAGTTAACAAGTGCATAATTGAGTTCGTTTGGGCAGTGATTGAGTGCTTTCTAGTCATGGAAAAGATGTAAACTGTTTAAGCTTAAGCAAACTGGACCTTGAACATCATTTACAAGCAGACTTTGAGTGAGGTGGCATCTTAAAAGGCTCATTAAAATGGATGTAACCAGTAATACAGGCATGGTGACAGCTTCTGGAGGGTTCTGGGGGATTTTTTATGCATATATACAGTACTGTGCAAAAGTCTTAAGCCACCATTAAATTTCTTTGTTGTAGCAATGGTATAATGGCTATATTATTTTAACTCTTTATTAGAACACATCCAGAAAATACAATGTATATATTATATAGGCTACGTTGTCAAGTATTTAGTGTGACCTCTCCTTCACATGAGCAAAAGCAGCTTCATCGGGATGTCAAGTCGACCCTTATATTGTCCAAATAAGCTTGATCAGCATTTTTGAAAGGGGAACATGGTGAAAAGGGAAATAATTGATAATGCTCACAAAGATTGGAATAAAAATTAGTCTGAGACAATATTATGGAGTGACAAATCCAATTTTGAATTTTCATTTCCAGTCGTTGATAATCTGTTATATTATGATCATTAAGCCATTGCTAAAAACAAATTGAATGGTTCCCTAAGACCTTTGCACAATACTGTACATCGATCAGTCATAACATAAAAGCCACTTACAGGTGACACTGACACTGCGTTTCTCTTTAAAATGTTCTGGGAAAACTTGTGCTGGCAACCATGTGGATGTCTCTTTGTCATACCTAATTTCCATGGCGATCTGCCACATTTGGAAAATTGTTCAAGACTTGACCTCCAAATGTCCAAGGTTTCAGTCCAGAAGAAGATCTGTGGGATATGAGGAGCAAACATCTGTGATCTGTGACGCATCCTTCTGAGAAAATCTGCTGTTAATGTCTTGACCTTCAGAGGTCTCGTGGAGTGGGGGTGGGGTGGCACAAGGGCTCCTTCACAGTCTTGGACAGGTGATTTTACTGTTATGGATGATCTGTGTATTTTGATCCTAGAAAACTGGAAAAAGAGAAGAGAGGGAGGAATTGGCGTAGGTTTACCATTAATTAGCTACAGTAATATTATGTCAATGGAAAGTCCTCAGTATGATAGAAAGAAATAAACCTTTGTATGTCTATGTGTGTTTCTGGTTTGTGCAGGCTGACAGAGGAGCAGATAGCAACAGTGTGTGAAGCTGTGCTTCAGGCTCTGGCATATCTCCATGCTCAAGGTGTTATTCACAGGGACATTAAAAGTGATTCTATATTGCTAACACTGGATGGAAGAGTAAGTCTCAAAAATTACAAGTTGTTGTTCTCATTAATTCATGAAAAGTTCATTACATTTATAAACTGTTCTACAGTTGTAAGGAAAAGGACATAAACCATCTACATCTAAAACCTGGATGTTTGTATGCTAGGTAATAATTATGCTTGTATAATACATAAATCCTCTCAGACACGACTAACCATGTCTGCATTCGATGCCTGACTAAGCGTGAGGCCACTGCTGGGACACAATCCCTGATTACCCCAGGGTGATCTAGATTATTTGAGATAACATAACAGATCATGTGTAATAATTAGTGTAGATATCCAGATAATTTTCAAGGGTCTACAAACATTATTTACCAACTGTATATCCTGAAGTTTTATCCATGACTAAAAAGTGTTTAGTAAGGTAAATATTTTTTTTCCTAGATCAAACTGTCAGACTTTGGATTCTGTGCTCAGATCAGCAAAGACATTCCAAAGAGAAAGTCTCTTGTTGGAACTCCTTACTGGATGGCTCCAGAGGTTATCTCCAAAACCCCATATGGCACAGAGGTAAATAAATCACAGACAAATAAACTAGGAGATACATTTGTGCTAACTTTCACCAGGTTCATAAGTTAAGCAGTTAAAACAATGCATATGAAAAAACAAGATTTGTTTAAATGCCATAGTATCACCAGCCTCAGATCAGCATTTTAAAAACATCATATTGGAAAGACTTTTCTAATCTTCTAATCTACCAATGACTATTATTAAACCAGGATCTGGACACTATAATTCAACACTCACAGCTAATACCTAACTCTTATCTCCAGAGTTATTTACTGCTCCTGACCATAGAGGACCTTAGAGTGGTAGGACTGTAAGAACGTTTTTTTTATACAGTGTGGAAACTCTTTGCAATGCCTGTTTATATTGGACTAAGACACTTGGGGAAAATTGGGGACTTAAGAAAAAACATCCTTGAGGCATTACAACTATTCATGCTTACAGGTGGATGTTTGGTCTCTGGGAATTATGGTGGTGGAAATGGTGGATGGGGAGCCTCCATATTTCAGTGACACACCAATAGCTGCTATGAAGAGATTGAGAGATGAGCCGGCACCTTCTGTCAGGAACACACACAAGGCAAGACTGGATTTATTTAAGGGTACACAGGGCTAAAATATTAGTATGACTGTACTGGCTGAATGCATAGTTCCACTCCATATCAGACTATGGCATCCAACATTTAATTTAGTCAACATAACCATGTTTGTCATCTGTTTAGCATAAGGCTTTGTGGCCTAAGCCAAATAATATTTAAAAATTAATGGTGCACAGTACCAAAGTAAACATAATTAATTACTATACTTTTTACTTTGACTCGCTTTAAAAGTGAGAAGCAAACGGGGTTTAGTTCGCCCTGTCGGTGACATTGGTTTATCAAGAGGGTCACTAAAATTAAGGTCATTAAGCAATAAAAGCCATAATAAATATTTTACTTTTAATACAGTTGAAAGCAAATACATTTGTACTCAAGTGGAGATCTAAAGTGAGGGGTCCTACTTTTACTGGAGTAATATTTTACCTTTGATATCTGCACTTTCACTGAAGTGTATTTCGCTCACCACTTAGAAATAATCAAAATGAACGATAGCTGTTTTTTTGTTGACTTTTAGACAATTTGTACAAATTTTAGCAGTCAGATCTGACTGACAACAAAAAGTGGAGAAAAATTTAAAGAATGTGCCAATCTTGTGAAATTCCGATTAGATTAAATTAGTCAATTAAAAAACAGAGAAATTAAATAGTTTCAAAAACAGTATCATACTAAAACACATATTAAAATGAATTTGTTGTTGTTTGACCAACATCCTGTTTTAACCTCCTGATCGGATATGTTAAGTTAATAAGCTCATAATCATTAATCTGTTCTTCCCTGAACAGATCTCACCAGTGCTGAGGGACTTTTTGGACTCTATGTTAACAAAAGACCCTTTGGAGCGAGCCAGTGCCACTGACCTGCTCAAGCACCCTTTCCTGCTGCAGAGTGGCACCCCTCGTTGCCTGGTGCCTCTGGTAGAGCAGTTTCGGAAACGCATGTCCCGCAGCTGAGCCACACTAGAGGATTTACCTTTTATAAGTCCTACAGAATGGTGGTTCAGAGCTACGCCTGCCCTTTGTAAATGTGAAGTGATTATGCATGATGTCAGCAGTAACTCAACAGTCAATATTTTGTAAAAAGCCGCTCTTTATGTATAGGTGACATTTTTCAGTTTTATATCATCCACTGACAGCACTGCACTGCCAATGACTTAATCACAGCATGCCACTGAATTTTTATTAATTAATTAATACCTGTGCTGCCGAGTACAACTCAGTATTGTACATTACCAGATAAAAGATATATTAAATGACTTTGCAAAGTTTATATTATATATATACATGTACTACATTTTACAATAATACAAGTGTCATATTTTAGGGAAGTTATTATTATATTACTTATATGTCCATGTAGGCTATTTGAGCAATTTGCTTATCTTTATTTAAACTCAACTGGGGACTTTATTTAAACTCAATAGTGTCCCAGTGTGCGTGTGCATGTGTGTGTGTGTGCGTGTGTGTGTGTGTGTGTGTGTGTGTGTGCTCTCATATGCCCTGCTATGGTTTGGGAGACTGTCTAAGTTTGGTTCCCTCCTGCACCCTGTGCTGCCGGATAGGCCCCAGATCCTCACAACCATGCATTAGAATAAGCAAGTATTCTCTAGTGTTGACTCAAAATGATGTCTTGATGAAAAAACATCTAGTGAGCAGCAACAAGATGGAAGACAAGCTATGGTGACAGAAATGACAGAAAAGCTAGGGTGACTCACATAACTCTGTAGAACTGTGGTGAGCAAAATGTCTGAAGAAAACATCTCACAATGCACAATATGTTGAAATTGGATGTGGATTGGCTACAGCAGAAAACTATGCGGTGTTACATTTAGGCCAGCCAAAAAAAAAATAAAAAAACCAAGTTGATGATGAATGGGCACAGGTTAAATGAACCTAGTTATATGATACTGGGACTACTGGAAGCATAAACTGGTCAGTTGAATCTCGGGAGGTCGGAGAATAAAGTGATACACACACACACAAACGCACACATGGTGCATATTATGTCATCTTGACATTGTTTGAACACAATATTAAATACATGTATTACTACTATGCCATTTAATGTAAATAATTTTTTTTTAATGGTTAAAATAGTTTTTAACTCACCTACATTTTTTCATGTCACCCCACTGCTGCATTCGCTTCACTGGCTCTGTGTAGCTTCTAACATCAAATTCAAAACTCTAATGCTCACCTACAAATCCATAAATAAACAGCGCCGTCTTACCTAAAGGCCCTAATTATACCACGCACTGTCCCTCGTACCCTCTGAGACATAAACTCGACTCGATCAACCACTCCAGATCAACCACACAGGAAGACAAGCACCAAGACTGTTCTCCATCCTGGAACCCAGGGAGTGGAATAAACTTCCACTGGATGGCCGATTGCCTGAGTCTCTTGCTGTCTTCAAACAGCAATTACATACTCATCGCTTCACTAAGCACTTAAGCGAAGGCTGATAATGTAATTGCTTATTTAATAAGAACTTTGGTCAGTGGATTTACCTACATCAGCAGGATCCACTTTGGATTGTGTTCTTGAGCTATTGCTTATTTGTACGAAAATAAGTTTTGGTCTACTAAGAAGAAAACAAAGCACTTCTGTAAGTTTCTCTGGGGAATGCTATCTGCTAAATAATGTAAATGTAAATGTATAGAGAGTGTAGTGCCAGCCAAACATTTCTCAGCATTCTGTCTGCTACCAGCATGTATTTTAAAATATTTTCTTTACGGTCATTAGAACTGCTGTACTACAACAACCAATGTACTGTATCTTTAAAAGTTTAATATGGGTTATTTGTCAAAATAATATGGGTAACAATTTTTACAGACTATATGTGAATTGACATTGACATCCGATCAGATATTATGCAGCTGATAACAGTGTGTACACACACACACACACACACACACCACAAAAGCTCAATCACATTATCATGCTAACAGGACCACATCTACAGCATTGTTTTTTTAACACCATATGGATGAGACGACAAGGAGCAATGTCAAAGTCAAATTTATTTATATAACGCTCTTTACAATGGTGCATTGTCTCAAAGCAGCTTTACAATATTATATTATCTAAAAGGCCAATCCCAAATTGAGCAAGCCTAGAGCGACAGTGGAAAGGAAAAACTCCCTAAATAAAGAAGGAAGAAACCTTGAAAGGAACAAGACTCAAGAAGGGACAAATCCTTCTTGGATGGCCTGGATGCTAATAAAGTTGTGGTAATAGTAAAATTAGGTAAATAATAAAAATTTAATTAATTGCATTTACATTATTAATAAATAACTTAATAGATTTAAGATTAAGAGTCCTTCGAGGCGCATCGTCTCCTAATAACTAAATGTCAATTATCTGATTATATTATTAGACCATAAGAGTACTAGGCTGACATTTAGACCTGTGTACTATTTGAGGATGGTGTTAAACCAAGATGAGATGAGCCTGTCTGTACTGTGATATCTACAGGAGGTGTCAGTGGCATCTATCAGAGAACCTTTGATGGAGAGAGTGGTGTGGTGTCACTTCAAGATAAGTATGAGCCAAAGTCCAGTTTAAGTTGGATATAAAGCACTAAAGGTCTGTCTCTAGGTAACTGGCACATAAACACAACATAAGAAGCAATAGTAATTTAATTGTGCAATTATTCATATCGTTTAAATATTGCACAAAAATGGCCCAGCCATTGCTAATGTGTATTAGTAACACCAACAAACTGAGACTGATTATATGTCGAGTATCTATCTAAGATTTCCAGCTGAAGGAGACAGAAGAGGTGGTACTATTCCCAATAAGGTATTAGCATCAACTAAAGGTCGTGCAACTGTCCCCACTCCACTTCAAAGACTTGATAAAAATATATATATTGCCTGTTATGCTCTTGTTCTTGTCAAAGATATTTGTAGTCATGCCCATGTTTGGAGCTCCTTCACCATTTATAAAGAGAGCACAACTGACCATCTGGGCATTCTTCAGTTCTTTGGCCAACAACACCACTGAATAACTTTTAGACTTTCTAACGGCAGCACAATGGGTGATGCTCTCATGGCAGAATTTGGAAAAGCAGCACCTTTCCTAAGGAAATCTGATAAAGAACGGCTTGAAGCTCAGACTAGACTGTTTGACATCAAGACTGAATGTTTTGTAGTGGACGAAAAGGTGGAATATGTCAAGGGACAGATTCTTAGCAAGGATGGAGGAAAGGTGACTGTCAAGACGGAGGATGGGAGGACTGTGACTGTCAAAGAAACGGACGTCCATCCGCAGAACCCGCCTAAGTTCGATAAAATCGAAGATATGGCAATGTTCACTTTTTTACATGAGCCTGCTGTGCTGTTTAACCTCAAAGAACGTTATGCAGCGTGGATGATTTATACTTACTCCGGGCTTTTTTGTGTAACGGTCAACCCATACAAATGGCTCCCTGTGTACGACGCGGAGGTGGTCGTAGCTTATAGAGGTAAGAAAAGATCAGAAGCTCCTCCTCATATCTTCTCTATCTCAGACAATGCTTATCAGTACATGCTGACTGACCGAGAAAATCAGTCTGTCCTGATCACTGGAGAATCTGGTGCTGGAAAGACTGTTAACACCAAAAGAGTAATCCAGTATTTTGCAAGTATTGCAGCCGCAGCTGGAGCAGTCAAAAAGGACTCTACCAAGGGCACACTGGAGGATCAAATCATCCAGGCTAACCCTGCACTCGAGGCATTTGGCAATGCCAAAACTGTGAGAAATGACAACTCCTCTCGTTTTGGAAAGTTCATTCGTATTCACTTTGGAACAAGCGGGAAACTTTCTTCAGCTGACATTGAAACATACCTGCTGGAAAAGTCACGTGTAACCTTTCAGCTAAAGTCAGAAAGGAACTACCACATCTTCTTCCAGATATTGTCTAACGCAAAGCCTGAGCTGCTAGATATGCTTTTGATTACCAATAATCCTTACGACTACTCTTACATCTCCCAAGGAGAAGTAACTGTTGCATCCATCAATGATAGCGAGGAGCTGATGGCAACAGACAATGCATTTGATGTGCTTGGATTCACTCCAGAGGAAAAGATGGGAGTCTACAAACTGACTGGTGCAATAATGCATTACGGTAACATGAAGTTCAAACAGAAACAGCGTGAGGAACAGGCAGAGCCAGACGGAACAGAAGCTGCTGACAAATCAGCATATCTAATGGGCCTGAACTCTGCTGATCTCCTGAAAGGACTTTGTCATCCGAGAGTTAAGGTGGGCAATGAATATGTCACAAAAGGTCAAGGTGTGGATCAGGTGTACTACTCACTCGGTGCACTGGCAAAGTCAGTGTACGAGAAGATGTTCAACTGGATGGTGGTAAGAATCAACCAGTCCCTAGACACAAAGCAGCATCGGCAGCACTTCATAGGTGTACTAGACATTGCTGGATTCGAAATCTTTGATTTCAACACCTTTGAGCAGCTCTGCATTAATTTCACAAATGAAAAACTGCAACAGTTTTTTAATCACCACATGTTTGTCCTGGAGCAAGAGGAGTATAAAAAAGAAGGAATAGACTGGGAGTTCATTGATTTTGGGATGGACTTGCAAGCCTGTATTGATCTAATCGAGAAGCCTCTTGGCATTATGTCAATTCTAGAAGAGGAGTGCATGTTTCCAAAAGCAAGCGACCAGACCTTCAAAGCAAAGCTTTATGATAATCATCTGGGCAAGTCAAGCATGTTCCAAAAACCTCGCGTGGTTAAAGGCAAGCCAGAGGCGCACTTCGCATTGCTTCACTATGCTGGCACTGTTGATTACAATATTGCAGGTTGGCTTGTGAAGAACAAAGATCCACTGAATGAAACAGTAGTCGGACTATATCAAAAATCATCTCTCAAGCTTCTCAGTCATCTATTCTCAAGTTACGCAGGAGCAGAGGCCGCTGAAAAGTCAGGTGGCAAAGGTGCCAAGAAAAAGGGCTCATCCTTTCAGACGGTGTCAGCCCTGCACAGAGAAAATCTTAACAAATTGATGACCAATCTCAAGACGACTCATCCACATTTTGTTCGCTGTTTGATTCCCAATGAAACTAAAACGCCTGGAGTTATGGACAACTGCCTAGTGATGCATCAACTTCGTTGCAATGGTGTACTAGAGGGCATTCGAATCTGCAGGAAAGGATTTCCAAACAGGGTACTTTACGGTGACTTCAAACAGAGGTACAGAATTTTAAATGCATCCGCTATCCCAGAAGGCCAGTTCATTGAAAACAAAAAGAGCGCCGAAAAGCTCCTGGGATCGCTTGACATTGACCACACACAATACAGGTTTGGACATACAAAAGTCTTTTTCAAAGCTGGTCTGCTGGGTTTATTGGAAGAAATGAGAGATGAGCAACTTGCACGCATCATTACAAGAATCCAAGCAAATGCTCGGGCTCTGCTTATGAGGGCGGAATATCAGAAGTTAGTGGAACGCAGAGATGCCCTAATGGTCATCCAGTGGAACCTGCGCTCCTTCCTCAGTGTGAAAAACTGGCCCTGGATGAAATTATTCTTTAAAATTAAACCTCTTCTCAAGAGTGCTGAGGCTGAGAAAGAGATGGCAAACATGAAAGATGAATTTAATAAAATAAAAGAGGCCCTTGATAAATCTGAAGGCCGTAGGAAAGAATTGGAAGAGAAAATGGTGACACTTCTTCAAGAAAAAAATGACTTGCTTCTTCAGGTGCAGTCAGAACAAGACACCCTCACCGATGCTGAAGAACGCTGTGAACAGCTGATAAAGAGCAAAATTCAGCTAGAAGCAAAAGTGAAAGAGCTGACCGAGCGGATAGAAGACGAAGAAGAGATCAATGCTGAGCTTACAGCCAAAAAACGTAAGTTAGAGGATGAATGCTCTGAGCTTAAAAAAGATATAGATGACCTGGAGCTAACTTTAGCCAAAGTTGAGAAGGAGAAGCATGCTACTGAGAACAAAGTTAAGAACCTCACTGAGGAAATGGCCTCCCAAGATGAGATTATACTGAAGCTCACTAAAGAGAAAAAAGCTCTGCAGGAGGCTCAACAGCAGACACTGGATGACCTTCAGAGTGAAGAAGATAAAGCAAATACGTTGACAAAAGCTAAAGCTAAGCTTGAACAACAAGTAGACGACCTCGAAGGGTCCCTAGAACAAGAAAAAAAAGTTAGAATGGATATGGAACGTGGCAAGAGAAAGTTGGAGGGAGATCTCAAATTGATTCAAGAGAACGTAATGGATTTAGAAAATGATAAACTGCAGCAAGAGGAAAAACTAAAAAAAAAGGATTTTGAAATAAGCCAACTGAATGCAAAGATTGAGGATGAGCAGACAGCTGGAGTGCAACTCCAGAAAAAATTAAAGGAAAGCCAAGCCCGGATCGAAGAACTGGAGGAAGAGCTGGATGCTGAACGTGCAGCTAGAGCAAAGGTGGAGAAACAGCGATCTGATCTTTCCAGAGAGTTAGAAGACATCAGCGAGCGGCTTGAGGAGGCAGGTGGAGCCACATCTGCCCAGGTAGAGCTCAATAAAAAAAGAGAATCAGAGTTTCAAAAGTTGCGCAGGGATCTTGAAGAATCTACGCTTCAACACGAAGCCACTTCTGCAGCTTTAAGGAAGAAACATGCCGATAGCGTGGCCGAACTTGGGGAGCAAATTGACAATCTGCAACGAGTCAAGCAAAAGTTAGAGAAGGAAAAGACAGAGCTGAAGTTGGAGATGGATGATGTTGCCTCAAACATGGAGAGCATTGTAAAAGCTAAAGTGAATCTTGAAAAGATGTGTCGTTCTCTAGAGGATCAGATGAATGAGCACAAGTCCAGGGCTGAAGAGGCTCAGAGGGCCCTTAATGACCTCTCGACACAAAGATCCAAATTGCTTACTGAAAATGGAGAACTGGGCCGGCAGCTGGAAGAGAAAGAATGTCTGGTCTCTCAACTCACAAGAGGTAAAAGCTCCTATACCCAACAACTAGAGGACTTGAGAAGGCAACTTGAAGAGGAAGTGAAAGCAAAGAATGCACTTGCCCATGTTGTGCAATCTTCCCGTCATGATTGTGACTTGCTGAGGGAACAGTTTGAGGAGGAGCAGGAGGCTAAGGCAGAGCTTCAGCGGTCACTGTCCAAGGCAAATACTGAGGTTGCAACATGGAGGGCCAAATATGAGACAGATGGCATCCAGAGAACTGAGGAATTAGAGGAGGCAAAGAAAAAACTGGTCCAGCGGCTACAAGAGGCAGAGGAGGCAGTAGAGGCAGTTAATGCAAAATGTTCCTCTCTTGAAAAAACAAAGCACCGTCTGCAAAATGAGATTGAAGATCTTATGCTAGACCTTGAACGCTCAAATGCAGCCTCTGCTGCTCTGGACAAGAAACAACGGGCCTTTGACAAGGTCATTGCAGAATGGAAGCAGAAGTACGAGGAGTCACAGTGTGAGCTGGAGGCATCCCAAAAGGAAGCAAGAAACCTAAGTACTGAGCTCTTTAAGCTGAAAAATGCTTATGAAGAAACCCTTGATCAGCTTGAGACAATGAAGAGGGAAAATAAAAATCTGCAGGAAGAGATTTCAGACCTGACGGATCAACTCAGCGAAGGGGGCAAGAGTGTTCACGAGCTAGAGAAACTCAGGAAACAACTGGAACAAGAGAAGACAGAGCTTCAGTCTGCACTGGAGGAGGCAGAGGCCTCTGTAGAGCATGAGGAAGGCAAGATCCTGCGAGCCCAACTTGAGTTTAATCAGGTGAAGGCTGACATGGAAAGAAAAGTGGCAGAAAAGGATGAGGAGATGGAGCAGGCCAAAAGGAACTACCAAAGAATGGTAGAAACCCTACAAAGCTCGCTCGAGGCAGAAACAAGAAGCCGTAATGAAGCGTTGAGAGTCAAGAAAAAGATGGAGGGGGACCTCAATGAGATGGAAATCCAACTAAGCCAAGCCAACAGGCAGGCAGCTGATGCGCAGAAACAACTGAAGATGGTCCAGTCCTATTTGAAAGACACTCAGCTTCAACTGGACGAGTCTGCTCATACTAATGAAGATCTAAAAGAGAACGCTGCACTTCTAGAGCGCAGAAGCAACCTACTTCAGGCAGAACTTGGAGAGATGAGAGCAATGTTGGAACAAACTGAAAAGGGGCGCAAATTAGCCGAGCAAGAACTCACGGACGCAACCGAGAGGATGCAGCTACTACATACCCAAAATACCAGTCTTATCAACCAAAAAAAGAAGCACGAGGCTGATTTGCTCCAGCTTCAGAATGAAATGGAAGAGTTAGTTCAAGAGAGTCGCAATGCTGAAGAGAAAGCAAAAAAAGCGATAACGGATGCAGCTATGATGGCTGAAGAGCTGAAGAAAGAGCAAGACACGAGTGCCCACCTTGAGAGAATGAAGAAAAACATGGAGCAAACCATTAAAGACTTGCAGCACCGTCTGGACGAGGCAGAACAAATAGCTATGAAGGGTGGAAAGAAACAGCTTCAGAAACTGGAGGCACGGATCAGAGATCTAGAAAACGAATTGGACGCGGAGCAGAAGCGAGGCGCAGAGTCTATAAAAGGGGTTCGTAAATATGAACGCCGCATCAAAGAGCTCACATATCAGACGGAAGAGGATCGTAAGAATATGTCAAGGCTCCAGGATTTGGTTGACAAGCTACAACTGAAAGTGAAGTCTTACAAGCGTTCCGCTGAGGAGGCAGAAGAGCAAGCTAACACCAATCTTGCCAAGTTTCGAAAACTACAGCATGAGCTGGAAGAGGCAGAGGAACGTGCAGATATTGCAGAATCCCAGGTGAACAAGCTACGTGCTAAAACAAGGGATGGTGCACCTGGTAAAAAATGCCCGGATGAGTAATAGCACATTGCTTTTGCACCCTAATAACCTTACTTTAGATTATAATGGTAGATCACTTTAGCGCTGCATTTAATACACCCCAATATTGTAACAGTTTCAAGTGGTACTTCTGTGGAATTGATTGTGTTTGTGTTACATTATATGCGCACATTTAATAACTGATCATTTAATTAAATGAATTTAATAATGTCAGAATCAATTTGAACTGCAGTTATTGTAAATTGTAATTATTTTAGAAAATACTTTGCAGTTTCTGTAGTAAACACAATTGCATTACAATTTGGTCTTAGTTTCATTTTTGTCGAGTTCCTTGGTGTATCGTTAAAAGTTGTTCATTGTTAGTCTGCCTGGAGCAACGTCTCAGACATGGTTCAATAAAAGCAAATTCCAAAATGAAAAAAATAAAATTAAATAATGATCACACCAGTTACAGAAATAGAACATTTCTACAAACACAATTACTCATTATTTTTCATTTATTGTAAAATTTAATTAACCTAAAACACCCATCTTAGTTGTACAACAAAATAATTATCTTATGTAAGCTTTTTTGTTAAAAAAAAAAAAAAATATATA
>JAUZSU010000689.1:0-22300 GCA_034780255.1 Parotocinclus maculicauda
AAGGGCCTTGCTCAAGGACCCAACTGTGGCAGCTTGGCAGAGGTGGGATTTGAATTCTGGACCTTCTGGTCTTCTCCAGAGACCAGTACCTTAAAAAAACGGCATCTTATAATCAAAGTGATTATGGTGGATTATGGCCAACAGTTTACACATTTATCACTTTAGATGTTATTATCTAATAACATTATATTATAATCAGGAAGTTAATTGGAAGCCGACTACATGAGTTTGAAACAGGCATGTTTATTCGAGGACTGTGGTAGCCTAGTGGTTAAGGTACTGGACTGTGAGCCAGAAGGTTTTTTTGGAATTGCACAAATCACAACTCTGCCAAGCTGCCTCTCATATTTGCTTGAATTGATTTTATCAGTTATGTCACTCTGGAAAATGTAATCTGATAAATGACATAAATGTAAAGTAAATGTAAATAGATAAACTTTCTACTTCTAGTGAGAACTTGAACTGCTGTTTTCTGGTATAACTGGAATAACTTTTTTAACGTTTATTTAATTGCTTACTGGAGCATCTAGCAATAAACTGCTGTGCCTGATCAATTCATACCAGCACAGTACGCTTTAACACCACACTAACATGCCACCAGGTCCTGTGTGGGCCCTGACCAACAAAGAACAAATAAAAGGTGTGGAGAAACAGCTGGACTACGGTCTGTAATTGTAAAACTACAAAAAGTATGGTAAGTGGAACTGATAACACGGGCTATTAATGTTTAAACCTGTTATATAAAATAATTCCCATGATAATGGGCCATCCTTACACCTTCAATAATTAATCCTTATTGTGTAATAATACAACAAGTTTCTTCCCTGCTTGTTTTGCCTTGGTCAGCTTTATTTTCAGTTTTAGTAAAACGGAAATGCTTAGGACCATGCTTAAATCTATTTTTTAGGCCACAGAGGATTTGAGTGCTGAATGGCTTAGCACTTAAAAATTATCTTATTTCAGTTGCAGTACAATAATTGTTTATTGGGTACTTCATGTATTGGGTTTTCATGCCTGAGTAACTGCAACAGTAACCCTAACACTTCGAATGGCAAACATCTGTTGGAGTGGTGTAAAGCACATAAAACATTTCAGCCATAGTAAAAATTTAATCGAGTTGTTCTAACACTATCCTGTTATATGTTTATTTGTTTATCTGGCAGGTTCAGTTTGTTAATGTAGAAGAAACAAATGGAGAGGAATGAACTAGGGCCAATGGGATCATTTATCAGGGTCATATCTTGGTTGTCAGCCGATCAGACAACAGCTTAGGCCAGTTAACCTTTCACCCTTAACCCCGCACTACCACTGATTGCACCAAATTGCTGTTAAGGACTGATTTATGTCTACTGCTTAATGACCATTTACACACAACATGCGTTGCCATTTGCAGGCTGTAAGAAAAGACAGCTAAACAAAAAACGAGTAGAGATTAATTAGTGTGTTCGTCGGCAAAAACAGCTGCACGCTCTTTTGCACGAGCTTTTATTAATTATCATTCATTCTTTGTATATCCAGGGAGCAGGGAAGCGGAGCACAATTATGGCAAGCATTTCCGTCATGTCTAATGGGAATCTGGTCGTCGGCTTCATTGCAAAAGGTTTGGAGCTTGCAGTGTGGCAGCTTTCTTGCAACTGCACTCTAAGAGACGGTTTGGTTAATGTATTTGCTGGTCGTTACAGGCGTATTATCTGCTCTTGCTGAGTGATCACTTTGTCTCAGGAGACCGTGGTTAGGCTCACTCCTCTGCTGTGGCTAAGGAAGCCAACCGGCTCATGAAGTGAGCCTACAGAAATTACCCAACATGCCACATTGCCCAGATAATATGCTTCCTTCAGGCTAATTCAATTTTTGTGCTTAAAGCAGCTTTAAAGCTGGCACCTGACCCAAGAAAGTAAAGTCCTGAGTGAGAGTACTCAGTTATGCTCTTTCACACAGTCAGGAGCCATGGCTAAATGTTTACTGATAGTTAGAAGAACTCATGCAGAATAAATAGCAGCAGTATAAGAGAGAGAGAGAGAATGCGTAAGAGAGAGAAAGAGAGAGAGAGAGAGAGAGAGAGAGAGAGAGAGGGGAAAACAAATAAACACAGCCACATGTGCCCTGTTTGTACATAGCCTTCACTAATGCTTCTGGTAAAAGAACATTAATGTAGTTTAGCTAGAAACACCAAACATCCTGATTTAAAGTTGAACTATACGAATGGATACATTTTTAAAGTGTTATAATGGCCTTTGTGATGATTCCTCAGACTTTAGATCACTATTAAACATTATTTCTTGTGGATTGATTATTATGCTTATTGTGAATAGTGGTAGCTGAGAAGGGGCATGGATAGCATTTTCTGGGTGTATATGGTTATATTTTGAGGTGTTTTTATGGGGTTTTCCCCACTGCTAATTTGTTTGGGGAGGCACATTTGTCATTAGAAAGCAAAACATCCTGCTTTACAACATTTACCCTGGATAGTGTCCCAGGGGTGTCTGGAACCTATGCTGGAATTCTCTAGACTCAGGCAGAAGCATACTCTGGACATGGCACCAATCATGGCAGGGTTCGGTAATCACACCACTAGATCTTCTCATTGCAAGCTCATCCCAGGTTTCTAACCCATGTCCTCAGATGCCACTAACAGGAGATGCCTCAAAAGAATCTGTTTATATTTTTTCCATCTCCTAGATCCTATGGCCAGTCGGTGTTTGTAGTCTGATGAGTCTCATTAAACCTTAAATTGTTTATTCATTTGTATGTGATTTTCCTGGTCACTCTACACCCTATTCCTGGAAAACTGTGCACTAGGCAGGAGTAAACCCTGGGCCCTGTGCCAGATTATTGCAGGGAAACACACACTCAACCCATCCCTATTGGCAATCAAGTGTAACAAATTCACCCACCCGGAGGATATCATGCCATTGAAACAGCACCCACAGCAGCAGAACTGAACCAAGACCCTGCTGCTGTGTGATACCATCAGCACAAGCTGTGCCATCATGCCATCTGGCTCAAATTATGTAATGCAGAAGTGAGAGCAACATGAACTGAGGATGCCTGTGCCAAGGACCCACACATCTTGGAGGACAGTGCGTCAACGAGCAAACCCCGCTGAAATTACGACTCTCTTGGTTCAATATTTCCATATGTAAGACACATGTTTGCAAAAAAAGGGACGAAAACAAGTACAGAGTTTTCTGCCTAGCGCATAAAAAATACTTTAAGAAACATACTGACTAATGGGCAGAATATAGGAATATACATGAACTAATATTTGCTTATGATAAAATGTTGTTTATGGTAAACAAATGTCATGTGATTGTCATAAAATACAAATGAATTTTTTTTATACAGTTCATTTAGAGTAAGCATTGACTGATCTTCCTGCATTTCAGGGTTGTGTCAGGAGTGTATGTAGACACAGTAAGGGTATATGTTGCTCCTCTCAGGATTTACGAGCAGGCTGTAGTGGATGAAAGTGCTCTGCAAGATACATGCATGTCAGTTCCATCAGATCACAGCTTCTTTCAGTTACATCCCAGGTTCTGAAGCCTCTTACATATTACACTGCATGGAGAAAATTAGTGAAATAGAAAGGGGGAATGAGAGAGAAAAAATCTACCAACCGTGTCCTGTGGTTTATACTGTCCTTGTTTCTTGAGTGGGGTGTTGAGTGAACTTCTCAACATCCCTCATCCACTGGAATATGTGACAGTCAGCGTGCAAATGGGGGCTGTTAGTTTACATTCAACTTTTGACCCCTTTTATTCCCAGACGTGTGCTCCATGTTACTGATGAATAGTGGGAAACAAGGAATATCAGCAACAAATAGGAAGAAGAAGAAGAAGAAGAAGAAGAAGAAGAAGAAGAAGAAGAATATAATAATAATAGCACAACCAGGGTCTTTGTTTGGTGTATTCAGTCAAAGATAGTATAAAATTTAAAATTGTATGTTTATTATTTTCATTTCTGTTGAACGTTTGTTATTCCTTCTTATACCTTTTATAGCTCTCTATGTTTCTGGCATATATTCTTATGCAAACTGTACAACATTGTCATATGTATGTTTGGTTGCTACAAATGTTGCGTTAAATTCTTTTAAATGACATATGCAATTTGGCCAGAGTTGCCCAACGTTTTGTCATTGGCTTATTGTCTGTCCTTTGAGATGGCACCTGCTGTTGAGAAGCCAAAGCATTCTGAGTTTTGAGAGCTTAATCAATTGAAAGGGCATTTAAACCATTGGATGAGGATTTGCATTTAAGCCAACACTATTCTTGCCTTTTGTCTGAACAGCGTTAATTGTTTTGGCTCTCTTTAGAGTTGAAGTTAAACATGGGTGCAGCATATACATTTTCCTTTGACCTCACTATTTAATGATGCTTGTGTACTCAGAACATATGCCATATCCTTCTATTTTTGTCCTGAACGTTGTGTTTTCAGCTTTCTCACTAGTGGGTTGGTTTTTTTTTGCTTTGTTTCATGTGTATAATATCTTTTTTTTTATTACATATAGTTTCATCACTAAGCACTTCCTATAAAAGTCAGTTTTAGGCATATAGTCTATATATGAAACAAATATGCCTTCAAAAGTTAGGTCTAAATGTACACTAATTCAGAAGAAAAGATGACAAAACTTATAAGCCATGTTGTCTGTACTTCGAAAGATATGCATAATGCTAGAGTTTCTGTATCTATGTTACTGTGCTAGATTAAGCCCTGTGTCTCACGCTATATGACAAAAGCATCTGGTATTAATCAGAAAGAGGGGAAGCAAAGTGGAAGCTTAATTGAAGAGATCACTATCTAACAATTTATAGATTAGAAAAAGGCTCTATGCACTACCCAGAGATTTCAGCAAAATGATAAAATGAGCTGACACAGCAGTGAAGCCAAAAGTGTTTATGCAGCACAGATCAGGTGACCCAGGTTCAATCCTTGCTTCTGGTTACTGTCTGTGTGGAGTTTGACATGTTCTTTCCATGTCTGTTTGGGTTTCGTCTGGGTACTGTGGTTTCTTCTTATATCCCCAAAACTATCAGTAGGTAGGTTTGCTAATCTTATTAAGCTAGCTACTCTAATTTGTCCCTTGGTGTGAGTGTGATTAACTGAGTGTTGGACACCAGACGAAAGACTCCCTTTTTGTTCAATCTGTTTGTTATAGACTTTTGACCCACCATGACCCACACCAGGACAAAAAGAACATCTGGCATAATTTAATAATACACCAGCACAAGGCAGGCTTTTTCATAGACCTTTGATTTTTATTTATAAAACACATCAATGGTACTTACATATCCAGCTTTAGACATCAAAGTTTCACAAATCAAATATTATGAGGACTATGAAACAGCTAATCAAAGGATGGGTTCAAATGAGTTAATGCTAACAGATGACTTCAAACCTTAATTTGTCACTTTCGGTATAAAACAGTGAAATGCTTTTACTTGTGTTTGATCTGAATTAAATATGAACAGTCCCTACCAGTGCCTAATGACACAGTGATAAGGTACATAATACAGGGTGAGTCAAAAGTCACAGGACATGTTGTATGCTGCATTGTGGACTTTTTCCAGTGGCTGCCAAAACCATTGTTGAGGTTTCTTCGTCTGTAGCGGTCTTCGGACAGCTTTTACATGGTTTGTCGCACACAGTCCTGGTTTCTCGGAATTTGACTATGAGGTATGCAACATTGCTGTGTGAAATTGGTGGTGTTTCTGAGTGTCAGTTGTTGAAGTTTGTGATACGGTAGTTGCCTTCCCTGGACATTAGAATCATCAATTCCATCTTTAGTTACCTGTGAAGAAAAACAAAAATTTCAACGTTTCTGTCATAACTTTTAAACCACAAGAGATATTGCAAATCTAATGTGCATTCGATTTCTATGACAATTCTGGTATTCTTTGGTATGCTACATGACCTCCTTCCCATTGGAAAAACTTCCCCTTGATCCAAAATGGTGAGTTTCAAGATGGCGTCCGTGTTCTGAATATAGCCTAAAAGATAGGCCCCCTTACCCGTTACTTGCTCTGGTATTCATATATGTCAGTTTTACTTTGTTTCGGAAATAAAAAGGGTGTCACGTGGCTTTTGACTCAACCTGTATAAATGCTATTTGATACGCACTTGAAAGGTTTCATTCTATTTGTTTGACAGGTAATTTCATATACTGTGCAAATAGAATAAACTTAATGTGTGAATAGTGAATGTTGTCATGCGGTGGCACCCTAGAATCTGCCACTGGAACTTTGAAACCCAGAAGAAGAAGGGCCCCTAGTGAGGCAAACACAGACAGACACACAGACAAAAGAGACCTTAGACCCGGAGTCCAGGATGGAACCCTGAAAGAAGGCGACGGAACCCAAGAGAGCAGGGTGAAACCCTAAAGTAATGAAAACTATGGAACCTTGTGGGGAACCTCTCACTTACTGAACTACAAGTACCCACACTACGCTTCTTGAAACTGATTGACAAGCCATACCTTGACACATGCGATATCAAACTACCAAAGTAGCTTGATTGTTATGTTAGAGCAGTGGGAGCCAAAGATATCCTTCCTGGTTTGTATCATACCACTTGCGAGTAATGGGGCTTCCATCCCAGTGCTTCTTTGTTTGCCTGTCTTCTTATGTTTGTATCGTCAGGGTCTTCCCCCTTCAAGTTTTTCAGTTGCATGGGGTTGTGTCTTTAGTAGTGTCTGCCTGGCCAAACTAATGTAAACCTTTGCTTTCAGTGTCTGGTGTGACCCCCTTAACTAGTTTCCTGCAACTAAATATTGATAGGTACTGCGTGTAGGGTGTTTTGCCCATTCCTCCATACAGAACAGTTTCAGATCTGAGAGGTTGGTGGGTTTCCTCACATGAACTGCTCAGGTCATGTGCTCCATTCACATTTCTATTGTATAAAGTGCAGACCTTTCCAAAACACTATTTCTGCATAACCCACTTTCTCTTATGGTTCACTTTGCGGACAGATGTCCCAAATATTTCCTTTAGAAAAGGCTGGTATGATTTACAATATATTTGTTCTTAGTTCTTTCTTTTGTTGCAGCTATAGTAAACAACTGCTAATGGGCCGCAAACCTGGTTTGCAGTATTGATTAGGCTGTATCTTGTCACAAAGTAATATGTTAGGCAGACTTTTCAACTTTAGTGTTTACAGTAAGTTGTATTGTACTAAGTTAAATAGGTGAGTGCCCCTATAAAGCAAGTGGCACAGAAATTAATAAGGTAGCCTTGTAATAATAAGTACCATTTGTATAAATTATGAGTGTAGAGTTGAGTGTAGAAAAAATATCACCCATAAGACAAAATCAACCTTTTACAGATCCACACCTTGTTGAATAAATATAATTATAACAAATATTTATAACACTAGCAAAATACAGTTGTTTGGGGTTGGACATTATTTACAGTTGTAAAAAATACTATACATGCAACTATGGTGTGTAAAGGTGGCCAAACCACTGACAACCAAAGCAATTTTATACTTTCTGTGTGAAAGCATTTCCTATTTAAGCAACTATATTTACTTACAGTGTATATTTTGGTACATTTGATGCAAGAAACCTTCATAGTGTTTAACTGTCCTTATCTGGATGGTATCTTGCTAAAATGTGTATCTTTTGTAAAATACTGTATGTGCATTTACTTGTAGACAGGTGTATCTATGGATAGATTGTTTAGAACCTGAGTGCCTCATCACATGTAATATGCAAATAAGCTCAAAACACTAGACCACCAGCTTTCTATGTTGGAAAGTTTTCAGTTGTGTGGTGTTTTAATTCTCCTTGAAGGCGCCAATTTTGGCAGTCATGGATGATGTGAGTTATTATGTAATGTAGTTTTGGTTGTCAAATGTGGCTTACACAGAGCAATGTGTTTACATTTTTATAACATGTGGCCAAAATATGTGTCAGACCTTTGAGTATTCATTCATTCGTCTTTAGTGTTTATTTGTTGAGGATTGTGGTTGAACTGGATTCTGTCCCAGAAACACTGGGTATAAGGTGGGGATACAGCCTGCACAAGGTGCCAGGGCATTACACGTTGAATCATGTACACCAAGGGAAAATCTTAGAGTAGCTAAAAAGTAGTACCCAGGATAGACCAAGCAGATACAGGGACAGAATATCAAACTTATCAAATTAAACATGGTAGCCATGCAACAGTTACAATCCCTGGAGCATTTTTATGTACATAATCCATATCAAGATGTAATTTTGCTAATCCTGATGCATGAGATAACAGCGGGACCCATCATGTACCAATCAGTAAATGCATTATCATTCAGGTATTCAAACGACAGAAATTATGAAGTATATTTGCTCTTTTAACTGTACGATTTATTGTCCACTTTCTTCTTTAAATTTTATGGCTGTGGTTAATACTAAGGATGAGTACCTTGTGCCCCAAATAGATGACCTTCAACCTCAGCCTGAAGAACTGAAAATGTTTTTTTCACTGCTCACTTGAAAGCTAAAATCCAGCCAGGTTTAAGATAACTGGTACAGTCAAAATCGCAGCAGTACAAAAATGTGTCATCATTAAAGTGAACAACAATAAATTGTATTCCAACACTCATGCTGATCTTCCACATGCACCCCTTTCTCACCGACCAAATCCTTTGGGAAATCTGAATCTCTTTGTTTTATACCCAGCGCTGTCTAGCTGCCATTTTAACTTTGAGAGTTAACGTATGTATTCATTAAATTTTGTACATTGAAACATTATTCACATACTGTATTATGTCTCTCAAAGATCTTTAATAACTAGTAACCACAAATCACTATTTTATTACAGTCAAATGTGAAGAACTATCAAACTCATGAAATATGACTACAGAAGTATTAGAGCTGTACTCTGTTTCTGGATTGGGGTCTTTGTTAACATGTGTGTCATACCCCTTGTTAGAACATAAATCAGTTAAGTTAGCTTCAATAGCATTCTTTTTTTTTCCATGTTCTGCTATAGAACGAAAATTTAATGATTCCACACAACTAACACTTTTACTTTTCACTTTTACACTTGTATCTGCTGTTTAAAAACAATGCATTTGTTCTGAACGGTGGAAGCGAGTGAACAAAACAAGCAGCATTTTTTGTTAGTATTAATACTGTATTATTTTACAGTGTTCTATTTGACACCTCATTTTATTTTGATTTACCTCCTGCCTACATTTCCAAAATTGTGCATTATTTTTCTTGACTTTTGTTGGTCTTTGCAGATTGACATCACCATTTATTCAACCAACTCTAATATTAACTGTTGATATCCAGCATGCTAAACACTCACATAGACTAGCTAGATATAGCATGGACCCCCCCCCGATTTCCTCTGCATTACTCTAAGAACACAATAACATAATAGTATAATAGTAAGTAGGCCATATACACTTGTTGATAGACAAACTTGGGTTAATAATTATTAATTATTAATAATAACAATTAGCAGTAACATTAAAACCCACTGAATATTGTGTAGGTCCCCCTATTGCTGGCAACAAAGTTCTGATCCATCAAGACATGGACTCCACAAGACCTTCAAATGTGTCCTGTGATACCTGTCACTAAAATATTAGAACCAGATCTTTTTGGGGCATTGGAGGCTTTGTGGTGAATGCTCTGGGCTATGGATTAAAAACCTGAGAGTCCCTGCTCAACCATTGTGCAACTAATGGGCCATTGGGTCCTTTGCCCTCTCAGCTCCAGGGATGCCACATCCCTCGAGCTTGAGATCAGGTGAATTTGGAGGTCAAAGTCAAAACTATGTACTCTTCGTCATGTTCTTGAAATCATTCCTAGTGCTTCATAGTGCAGCCTGATGGCATCTCTTCTTCAGGTAAATGACCAGGCATTTTATTCCTGTTGCACCATGCCTTTAATCACATTCCTTTATCATCAGAGTTTGGAGTTTATACATTAACTTCAAGAACTGACTGCTTATTTGCTGAACATACCACTTGACATGTGCCACTGTCTTTAAATCAATGTTATTCCCTTCACGCAGTGGCACAGTGGTTAGAGTGCTTGCCTTAGAGGTACAGTGTCCCAGTTCAATCCGACCTTTGTTTTTTTTTTGGTTGTTTTTTTTACATATATTCCCTGCATCTGTGTTTAAAACCGGGGCCTCCATTTGCCCCTCACAGTCCAAAGACGTGTTAGAGTAAGGTAAATTGCCCAAGTGTAAGAGTGAATGAGTACCTTTACGAATGTCCTGACTAGCCATTGGTGACAAAAGCAACAATAAATAATAAATAAAAAAATGAAAAAATCAATAACTCACTTTACATGTCAGTGGTTTAAATGTTTAATGGTTATTTTTGTATATTTGGTATACATTATTTGGTACACATAATTATATTTGGTACCCACAACTGTATTTTGCCTGATTGCAAAGCCAGGATATTACTGACAAAGATACTCCAGTAATATTTATGTATAAAGATATTATAAGTACGTACAAATTATTTCGTCATATTTCAACCTTGTACTATTTCAACACAAAATACAAGAGCCAATACCCAGAGCCCTCATGTGTTACTTATTTGATGGCTCATTGTCCACTCTTAGAAAAATGGATCCCTTGGGGCGTGATCTTTGGCTAGCAAGGTGATACATATTTTGGTGCAGAGCCACATATCCAGAGGGGAACATTGTTTTTCTAACTCTTGATTTTCCTTCTCTATCTCTGACTCAGAGGATTGCAGCTGAGAGCAAACACTGGATCCCTGTAATGTCTGTGCTAAACTCTATTCCAGTGCTGGAGAAGTTGTGTTATATTTGACCATGTGATCTATCTCAGGATGTATGCATTGTGTGTTTTTTCTTTGAGTGGTTGCAATCTTTTGGGGAAAAAAAATCTGTTTTGGGGTAAAACTCTGTGTCTTGGCCATGTCCATATAATCTTTTATCCTTGTGGAATGTGTTGTGCAAATAGCACAGAAAAACACATTATTATGGTTAAGTTCAATTGTTTATTGTCTTTTTCTCCATTGCCAATAAGTATAAAGTAATGAAATGCTCCTAGATAAATACATGCAAATTGGCACAATGACTTATTATTTTGGACATTTTCTATCGAAGCATCTTCTCAGGAGGCAGCATGGACAACTCACACCACAAGAGGACCATTCTAATGGTCTAACCACAAGCTTATGCAATAATGATATGCTGGATGGAAACATGGACTCTGTTCTTTGTTATGCTAAGTAATTTGGGGAATAAAACATTTACACTATTCTTTCCAGTTCACCATGGCCTAAAACCAAAGTAATCTATTTTTAACTCCAGTTACACACACAAAATATGCTTATGTTGCATTTTCTTGTCCAGACCGAATAAGTTTGAATTCATACATTTAACTGGCAGACTGGATGGCTCAATGTGTATGAAGCTTTAGTTCTGGCTGGTGGTGGAAGCTCAAATTGTAGGCTGTTAAGTCTGGTTTGTCTCATTTTGGTCATTGGTAGGGCAGTAAGAGAGGGCAGAGGTGAGGCTGATGGGTTGGAAAGACAGCAGGAGGTAAGAGCAAAGGGGAGAGGTCATGCATGAGGGACTCTGACATAGACCAGTGAGGCAGAACACTGGTTTCTCTGCTCTGGTTCAATAAATCACCAGACATCCCTGCATATGAGAATGGCCTCATCGTTGGCAAAAGATCTTCGGAGTGAGGCGATAGAGAGACTGAGCTGGTGGGAAATATTTAGAGCAGAGAATTATCACCCTAGTCTGTTCAAGGAGATTGCTTCTGCCTGGCAGGAGTTGTAAGCACACAGGAGCAGATCTGTTTGGGAAGATGAAAAAGGCATCTGGTGAGGATAAAACCTCATAGAAAACAGAGAAGTCATTCTTTGCCCTCTTCCTGTTGAGCAGAAAGGTAAAATGTATAATAAAATATAATAAACTGCAGGCCGAAAATACAGCAATGGATGTATATTAACAAATGACGTTGCATTTTCTGTCCCAGCATTTTATAATTTCGATTATATTTTGTCTTATTTGTTTCACTGGGTTCTTTTTATGTACTGTAAGTTTTGTGTGAACTTAATAAAAACTTCATTTGTTAATACACATCCATTCCTGTATTTCAGGCCTGCAACTTAGATCAAATTGGGGACAATTTGGGCTGGTAATAAGGTAATTAAAAAAAAATAATAAATTATGATGTGATTTCAAACAAGTAATGTCAACTGGTGAGTGTTATTACGGTATTGTTTAAAAACAGTATCCACAAAAGGCTTTGAGGGGCAAAAATGGGTTATCCAGTGCTAACAAATGAGTGAGAAAATTATTAAAATGTTCCTTAAAGAAAAAAATAATCATCAGGGAATCTGAAGGAATTTCATAGCATAAAGCAAGGGCAGAAGCCTAAACTGAACACCTACTATCTTTGATCCCTCCGATGGCACTGCATCAAGAACATTCATTCATGAATTAACATTCATAATGTGGTAAACCTTTGTCAAGCACAACAATGTTGAGTTATGTTAAATCACTTAAATCTTCAGTGTGCAAAAAGAAGCCTTATGTTAAGCAGGTCCAGAAGCAGCATCCATTTCTCTGCTCCTAAAGGCATTCTAGGAATGGACCATCACACAGTGGAAATGTGCATTGTGGTCAGAGGAATCAGTATTCCAGATATGTTTGAAAGAAACGGACACCTTGTGTATTACATTATGATTATATTATATTCTACTTTTCTAAAACGTTGGACTCGCTCCAAAATCAAGGCGTGTAATAATCTGCAACTAAAAGCCTCTTTTGCATTGGCTAAAGCTAGAGTTAATTAGTACACCATCAGAACATCACTAAATAACAAGAAAGCTGCTGCTTTCCAAATCAGCTTCGCTGTTTATCTGCAATTTGCTAAAGGTCATTTTGTTAACAGATCATATATATTTTGTTTTATATCAAAAGTGTTGGATGACTGTCCGGATAAAGGATATTCCATTAATGAAAAATCTTGAAAATATTGATCTGCCAAAAAATGTTAGAGAAGAATAAAGTTATTGTTTTGGAATTACAAAGTTTAAGTCCCGACTTTAGTTCAATGTAGTGGAAAGATCTGGAGAAGTTCCAAAGTCACTTCCATCCCAGAACTGAAGATGTTTGTCAGGACGATGTGTGGTGGAAAGCCACATCATCCTACATGGCTCTTCTCTAGCATATATAAACCCTCCTTCTTATTCACACTTCCTGGTGATGCAGGTCTGCTATTACCTAGTTGTCTTCTTTCCTGTCTTTCCTTGTCACAGTGCATTCTAATACATGTTCTACGTTTCCTGTTTCAATGTCTTGTTAGTCTCCTTGCATTAGTGTCTCAGTTGGCATTCTGTCCCTGTCAGTATTCTGCCTGGTTTGTTTGCATTCACATTGTAGCTATGTAATATTTATGTTCTACTGTGTTGTCTGATTATCTTGGCTTGGTCTGGTATGGTCAGTCGTGTCTCTTTGTTCCAGTAATGCTGTATCACTATTGTCTGATAGTCCTAGCACAACCGTTTATGTTTACTTGCACAGTATGTATTTTTTAATAGCCATGTTTGTTGATCTTACCATTGTCTTTGCATATTAGTGTTGTTTTATCTTGTGCTTCTTGTGTTATTGTAAACATGTACCTTAGTCCTGTTTACAATGTCCAGATGTATTAGCTCTGTATCTAGTTGTGTAGCCCTAGCTTTCAGCATTCTGTCAGTCTGACTAGCATTGTGTAGATCTGTGTACACCATATGCCACCATGTCTTGTGTCAGTAAAGTATACACACTTACACACGTCTGTCTCCCTGCCTGTGATGTACCTAGAATGTGACAATGTTCTATACAGAGGAATGGACTAAAATTTCTTCAAGCTGATGAGCAGGACTGATCAACTGTTACTGGAGATGTGCACTTCTTGTGCCTATTAGCACTTACTCCTGCTCAAGGGGGTTATTAGATACTGAAAGCAAGGTTTACATGTATTGCCACTCACAGATATGTAATTTTGGATAATTGTCCTCAATAAATACATGAGCAGTATAATATTTTATTAATCTGTTTAATTTGGTTCTTGCCATCTATCCTTAGAGCTTGTGAAATTGTATCATGGTTATATTTTTACAGAAATCTAGAAAATTTGAAATTATTCACAAACTTTCAAGTACCACTGCACTAAATATATGATTTGTGTAGATGGTTTGTGTACTCGTTTTTGTATTTGGTTTCCAATTAATTAAAGCATGAGTAATACAATGCAGCATGATTTAGTATTATAGACTATGCTTCTTTGAAATAATGATTCTTTATGAAGATATTGTGATAGTTTACATAATCAACAGTATAATTTAAAGTTTTGTTCGGTCAGTTTCTTTAACATGACACTTTTTGCAATGCACTTCAGCTTTATTTAATCGTTGTTTGGCAACAATAATTGTAGATCATGGTTGGTATACAATGTTATACATCTGCAGACAACTATACACTATAACTACACATATACAAACTTTGAACACCGTTTAGAAAGATTATAATATTTATTTTGAGTCATGCACAGAATGTTGGGATATATGCAAATGAAAGGAGCTCTGGTGTATGACATTCATTTTCCAACAGAAAGTAAATGGATGAAATTGTCCAAAAGAATGATGCTAGTATGTTAGTTCTAAAAATATTTTGAGCTCAATTAAATATTTCTGGAGAAGCACAGGATGTACTGCTGAGCGGTATACTGATTTATGCGTTATACTGTCTTTAATTACCTGAATGGTATGACTTTTTATATAACTCCATACTACAGCTCAGCTATAACGCTTCAGGCAGCAAATTATATAATATTGTTCACCTCTAGAAGTGCTACTGAACACTACAAAGGACATCATCACAGACAAACTGGGTATACCTAGATAGCTAGTCAGGTAGCATAACACACACTACAGTCTAGCCTAGCATTAAAGTCCATCAGGCTTACTTGAGGAGTTGTATATGACAGGATAAGTAAGTGGTGCAGCAACATTACAGTCACAGTACCAATCTATTAGATAGACAGGTTCACAGCAGTGATTAAAATACTGTATTTGAGGTATGCCTTACCCGGGCCAAAATTATTAAATCTAAAAAAAAGCATATATCATTTTAGGTTCTGTTTCAATGCATTGCAGTTTGCACAATAAAAAAACTATATTCTGCAGATGTTTTGTTCATAAATTGTGCAGTGATTCCTTCTTATATTGTGTCATTTGGTAGTGTGAAAACCCAATAGTAATCAAAGACTTCAATGATGAGATCATTTTTTATATTCTGTTTTATATGTACAGTGGAAAACGCTACACCCTACATAAAACCCCGCTTATGCTTAACTTTTTCAAGAGAGTTAATTGTTTTATTTATTTATTTATCTTTATTTAGCGTCATGTCAGCTTCCGTGGCTATTCATGACAGGAGCAAGGTTACATTGATACTAGTACCACCATGCCACCCTATCAGAACAAGGGGATACTAGTGGTTTAGTTGTCAGCTATGCGGAATGGGTCCTGAGTGCAGGAACAGTTCTCACTTCCTGAGGTGATATCGTAAGACACTGAACTGAGATGACCCACCACCATACAAATATAGATTTCCTGATGGAGATGAAATAAACTGATTTTGTGATGCTTTATGTACCTCAAACAATGGAAAAAAATGTTGCAATTAAACAAACACACAGAGACTGAAATGTCACTTGGAAAACTTTGCGTCAGCAATGTTGCTAAAATTGGGAAAATTTGGTTTTGTCAGCATAACGGGTTTTATAGTGTTTGACCACTGCAGCTAGCTGCGTACACCCAACCACCCAGTTGCCACACTGACAGTCACAGAGGCCATGTCTTTGTTACAACTGACAGAGAGAGAAACCGGAATAAAGGTCAAGAGGTAAGGAGATTGAGTGAAGTGTGAAAAAAAACTTTTTGGTTTATGTTTTTTTCACAATGTTTCTGATTAATAGCATACCAGTAAAAAAGGCATTGTCCTTGTGGCATGGGATTTTATCAGTAAAGAAAGTGCTATATAAATTCATTCACTATTGCATTTATTTGTTTTCCCCCACTGTATTAAAATGTTGCAGCTGTTCAGCTTTGCATCTTTCTACCCTTAATAGCTACAAAATAAGCAGGTAGAGAGACATTGCTTACAATGTTTACAATGTTTACAATGTCTGTAGTTAAGGATGTATAGTGTGTAGTCCATAGGTGGTCAATGGATTTCACAAAGACCATCTTTTTAGTGTGTTAGTAAGGGCAGAGGTCAGAGGCCTGGCAAAAGTGCACTCTGGGAACAGGTAGTAGAGGTGAGAGGCCATTGCATGTTGTTGATTGACAACCATCCCCAGAGACCTACAGCTCTGACACAGACAGGAAGCTTAAACTAACAGTGATAACTACACTGATGGATAGGTTCCGGGGAATGATTAATCACCGCCACTTTGGCAGTTTATCAAGTTGTAATTAAGCAGTAATTACAGTCTTTATACATAGAATAAGGATTTGCAAATACGGGTACAGAGTCTACTCCTGAAATTATAAGTTAAATCTTAAAGGACTGGGACCTTACAGATGACATATTATGTAAAACATACTTTTTCAGTGTGCACATACATCTGGATATCGGGAGCAAAACACAAACTATGAAATCACATAACCTAGTCATTTTATAGTGGGCTGCATAGTTCAGAAAGCATGCGATTTAAGCCATTCACATTTTGGTCACTTTGCAGGAATGGAAATCCGTAGGGGGTATGGGGAAACACTTAACTGAATCCTGGGAAAAACAGAGAGTTGCCTCTCCGACCAATGTGATCACTATAAAAAAACAACTCAAATTAAACAACTATTTAATTTTTAATAATATATAGTAATAAGCATGGATGCTGATTATACACTCAAAAGCTGTTGATTTTACTTTTTAAGGATTGCAGTCTCCCTTTACTATGGAAGAGATTCGTGCCAATTTGAAATACAATCACTATTGTGGAGAAATGGGAAATTAAATACACAAATAACATTACATTTACACAGTGACATTCATGCCAAAACAAAAAAACCAAAACCTACATTTTATTTATTTCACATTGTTTGACCCTGTTGCTGGTAAACATACATGAGAGTACAGGAGTTGTTCTTTCTGAGGCCCCTCCTCCTCAGGACTATGATCAAGAAGACTCAGCAGCGACTACACTTCCTGACTATCCTCAGGAAGAACATGTTGTGGACAAAATTCTGCTGGCCTTTTATCACTCACCCATTGAGAGCCTCCTGACATACTGTATCAATAAATAAAGAAAGAAAGAAAGAAACAAAGAAAGAAAGATAAATACACATAACCTCATATTTTGTGCATCTAATATACAACCCCAATTCCAATGAAGTTGGGACGTTGTGTAAAACATAAATAAAAACAATACGATGATTTTCAAGTCCTTTTCAACTGAATTATTAAGATATTTAATTAAATACACTACAAAGAGAAAATATTTATTGTTTAAATGGATACTTTGTTTATTTATTGTTGAAATATTGTTTTTCCAAATATTTACTCAATTTAAATTTGATGCCTGAAAAAACATGTTCTGAAAAAGTTGGGACAGGGGCAACAAAAGAAAGGCATCCCCGAAAGGCTTAGTCATTTTCAAGCAAGAATGGGGGATTTTGAACTGTGTGAGCAAATGATCCTACAGTTTAAGAACAATGTTTCTTATCTGAGATGGACTGACGCAAAGTGTAAAAGTGTCCTGTGGTCTGATGAGTCCACATTTCAAGTTGGTTTTGGAAATCATGGACATTGTGTCCTCCAGGCCAAAGAGGAAAAGGACTTTTATCAGTGTAAAGTTCAAAAGCCAGTATGGGTAAGATGCACATCTGTAAAGGCACCATTAATGCTGAAAGGTACGAACAGGTTTTGGAGCAACATATGCTGCCATACAGGCAACGTCTGCTTCAGGGACATCCCTGCTTATCTCAGCAAAATTTAAAATGTGTGAAAAGAAAAAGAAATCTTTTTTTGGAACGTGTTGCAGGCATCAAATATCAAATTAGTGAATTATTGAAATATTTGAAAAAAAAATAATAGTTTAACAAAAGTTTATCCATTTGAACATTAAATTTCTTCTCTTTGTAGTATTCAGTTGAATATGGGTTAAAAAGGATTTGCAAATCATCATATTTTGATTTTATTTATGTTTTACAAAACGCCTCAACTTCATTGAAGAACTGGGTTTGTACAATATGTCATCAGGAAATCAATCAATTCAATCCATTCATGTGAACAGAAGTCGAAGGCATCTGTGGCAACATTCATCAATATTTGATTAAACATCTAAACATCCAAAATTTGTTCATTTCAGAGTGTGTTTCACATATTGCTTAACATTTGATGCTGGTAGTATTTTCTCTATTTTGTCTTGGTATCTTTAATGCTGGCTTTAATGTTATCTTTGTCTTGGTGGCTGCCTCACAGCTAGAAGATCTTGGGTTCTGGATCCTTTCTGTGTGGAATTTGCATGTTCTCCCAGAACCTGTGTGGATTTTCTCATGGTGCTTCAGTTTTCTCTTGCATTCCAAAGACATGTACTTGGATGTATGGTGAATGGATCTCTAACTAGCTGTCATGTTAGATGCAATTTATAAATCAGATTTTAAGGTTTTGCATTTAAATAGGTAGTAAACTAGGTAAATTAGTCTGAGCAGAAATGGCACATCATTGCTGTTGAGCTTTCATTGCACCGTGTTCAGTAGCCTACTGTGTGCTCAATTAGCTTTGGTCTGAAAATCCCCATTGACCATGCCCCTAAACTCGGTAGATTGCTGTGACTGGTCAGTGCTTTGCATTTTAACCATCTGAAATGAAAAAGACATTGCAGTTAGTTATTGGCACGCATACAGTGCCACACATTGAAATGCAATGGAGCTGTGAGTTGGTTGCTTTTCAAGGTGCTTTGTGACACAAATTCTGCGTAAATCAGTGTAAATTAAATGTAATCTGTAAGTATTGTTTGCTTGTTATTGTGCCATGATTTTCAAATGTATCCATGTTTTAAAACACATCGGTGCAACTTCTCTGTGCTTCGTATTTAATTCTGACACACTTTTAGCCGTCTGTCCTTGCAAATGAAAAAGCTCCCTTATTGTTTTTCAGTGACAGGGTCAAGCAATGTGAAGTAAATTTTGTTTTTAATTTTGGCATGAATTCACCATGTCACTGTGTAAATACAATACAATTTATTCTGCTTTTATAACTGTACTTGAAAGCTTGATCTTGTATAGCTAATGTAGCAGACTCTGAGATTAGACAAGTAACATGTTTATTGACTACAGATTCATACTAAAACTTCCATCTTCATGATGAATCTTAATTAATACATATTGGGATACAAGTCAGTCAATAACTAGATTTATTACAAAAATTGTTATATGTTTACTCCATCTAATACAAGCACTTCTGTAATTGTCTATGGGCTTACATGAGTCAGCATTTCTTTAGTACCGCCTCAGTTATATAATTACCCTGCAGTATTGAAAAAAAAAACACCAGTGTACATCCTGGCATGCTCAAGGATAGAAATATAAATCTTTTGGATGACCTTTACTGATGCAGGTGTGTTTACTTCTTTGTGGTCTGGGGCTAGTTTGGATTTGGTTTTGCAGATTGCTATATATATATATTGTATTTTTATTTATTTATTTATTTTTTTTAGATTGTTTACGATGCAACAGTTTGTTTATCATGCAAACCAAACACACAAGCATGCACTCACGCACACACAGCTCCCAGATAAAAACCCAGATAAAAAAGAAATCTTTCACTTTCTTTATTCAAAACCACAAGCATACATATAACGAATAGATATCAAGCCAAAGATATTTACAATTGCTATGGCTTTATCTCCAATTCTGCTTGGTCTGTCAACTACAGACAATTAAAAACAGACTAAACTTTGAAGCAGCACTTTAGACATAGTTTTATTACTACACCAGAACATGGTGTATTATTTACAGAACATGGTGCTATACCAAACTGGTTTTATTCAATCATACAGACCTCCTTTTCACTAATTGTACTTTTTGTATTCTGAAGTACAGTATTTGTTGTTTAAAAATTAAAATTATAATAATATTCTAGAGTCAGCCACTTCATTAGGTACACATATTCAACTGCTTGCTAACACAGCTATCTTGTCAGACAACACATCACATGGCAGCAGCTGAATTTAGATATGTACAGTAGATATGATTAAGGCAACAAATTGAAATTGAAACTGAATGGGAAAGAAAAGTTATTTAATGACTATGAATGTGGCATGGTTGTTGTGCTAGATGGCTTGGGCTGAGTATTTCATAAACTGCTGATCTACTGGGATTTTCACATGCAGCCATAGTACGTTTTAAAGAGAATGGTCCGGAAAAGAGAAAATATCCAGTGAGGGCAGTTCTCGTATCGGCCAGAATGGTTTGAGCTGAAAGAAAGGCAACAGAAAACTCAAATAAGCATCCAATGTATGTAAAAGAGAGTCATCAAAATCTCACACAAATACAGTGGCTTGCGAAAGTATTCACCACCCTTGAACTTTTCAATCTTTTGCCTTATTTTAGGCTTCAAACATAAAGATATCAAATTCTATTTTTTTGTGAAGAATCAACAACAAGTGGGACACAAACGTGAAGTGGAACGAAATTTACTGGATATTTTAAACTTTTTTAACAACTAATAAACTGAAAAACTGGACGTGCATTATTATTTACCCCCCTTGCGTTTATACTTTATAGCACTACTTTTTGCTGCGATTACAGTCTCTATCATTTTGCACATCGAGAGACAAAAAATTATGCCCATTCTTCCTTGCCAAACAGCTCGAGCTCAGTGAGGTTGGATGGAGTGTGTTTGTGAACAGCAGTTTTCAGCTTTTTTCACAGATTCTCCATTGCTGCCACCACCATGTTTGACAGTGGGGATGGTGTGTTCAGGGTGATGAGTTCTGTTGCTTTTACACCAAACATAATGTTTTGCATTGTGGCCACAAAGTTCGGTTTGGTTTCATCTGACCACAGCACCTTTTTTCACATGTTTGGTGTGTCTCCCAGCTGGCTTGTGGCAAACTTTAAACAAGACTTTTTATGGAAATCTTTAAGAAATGGCTTTCTTCTTGCCATTCTTCCATCAAGGCCAGATTTGTGCAGTGTATGACTGATTTTTGTTCTATGGACAGAGTCTCCCTTCTTAGCTGTAGATCTCTGCAGTTCATCCAGTGATCATGAGCCTCTTGGCTTCATCTCTGATCAGTCTTTTCCTTGTTTGAGCTAGATTTGCAGTGGTCTGATACTTCTTCTATTTCAATATGATTGTGTGCAAAGTGCTCCTTAAGATGTTTAAAGCTTGGGAAATCTTTTTTTATCCAAATCCAGCTTGAAACTTCTCCACAACAGTATCTCAGACCTGCCTGGTGTGTTCCTTGGTCTTCATGATGCTCTCTGCGCTTTAAACAGAACTCTGAGACTATCACAGAGCAGGCGCATTTATACGGAGACTTAATTACACACAGGTGGATTCTATTTATCATCATCAGTCATTTAGGTCAACATTGGATCATTCAAAGATCCTCACTGAACTTCTGGAGTGAGTTTGCTGCACTGCAAGTAAAGGGGCTGAATAATAATGCACGCACAATTTTTCAGTTTTTTATTTGTTAAAAACAAATTTTAAAAAAAGTTAAAAATATCCAATAAATTTCGTTCCACTTCACGATTGTGTCCCACTTGTTGTTGATTCTTTACAAAAAATTAGAATTTCATATCTTTATGTTTGAAGCCTGGAATGTGGCAAAAGATTGAAAAGTTCAAGGGGGATGAATACTTTCGCAAGCCACTGTACCAGGTATGGTTTTTGAAAGGTAAGAACAGGCAACATAGGCTACAATCTACATGGGATCAATAAATAGGACAGAAGATGATTGAAAAATGTTGCTTAGTCTGATGAGTCTTGATTTCTGTTGCAAGTACATGATGGTGGTAGTGGTGTAATGGTGTGGAGGATATTTTCTTGGCACACTGAATACGAATTGTGCATCGTTTAAATGCCACCACCTACCTGATTATTGTTCCTTACCATGTCCATTTGACAAATCTGCAGTAAGTGCGTCATGCTACCATGTTAAGATGAACCAAATATCTGAGTAACATCTGCTACTGTGGTGGCCTAGTGATGAAGGTACTGGAATAAGGACAAGAAGGTCAAGGGTTCAAATCCCACCTCTGCCACAGTTGGGTCTCTGAGCAAGGCCCTTAACCCACAATTGCTTGGATCGTA
>JAUZSU010000689.1:22400-44390 GCA_034780255.1 Parotocinclus maculicauda
CGGTTTGGCTTTCATTTAATTGCATGCACATTCGAGCTCACGCTCGCTCCCTGGCGTTTGGACTACCTCCGTGCCTCACCATTTAAGAGACATCCCAAAACCGTGCTTTCTGCACGTTTGCCCCGACTGGCGCTTTGACGCCCTCTCGCGGCTAGGTCGCGCATTGCTCTCATTCGGGACGCAACCTTGGCGTGCCACTTTATCCTTTCGGTTTTATTATGTTAGGAGCCTTATGCTCCACTCTTCATCCCTTTTCGGTTGTTCTATATTATTTCACCATTATTATTTTACGTCGTGGGATATGTTTATCCCGCATACTTGGGTCCCAGTAAAAACCACCACATCTTGTAACAGGACTGACACAAAAATGTAATTTGGTTTGTAATGGATTATAGTTCACTTACTTTCTAACCCACTGCTGTTTTTATGCTTTAAATATGTGATTGTAACATTCATGAAAACAAAACTGTTTTACAAAACTATTTTACAAATAGTTTCTATAGCCTGTTTATATTATGTTTGGGACAAGTGGTATAAATTCATAACCACTAATTGAGTCTCCCCTATCACACATTAGCTGGTGTATGGCTAGCAAGTGCCTTATCAGTTTGACGAGTTAGCACACATGAATCTAGCCAGCACACCTTTATAAACTGCCATTCATAATATACTTGGGCGGCCAGCCATGAGCAGACATCTGAGATTGGCTACTGTCACTCTTATTGATAAATCAGACTGCAGCGGTATCGTTCCTCCTTGCCATTCGCCAGTGCCAGGTGTGCTTTCCTGGATTTCTGGCTATGGAATATTTGTTGCATTATTAGACTAGATGCACAATCTCTGTGCAAGTGTGTTTTGCACAGAAGCCACAATGGATTCTTCTTTTTCAAGATCCATATTGTAAAATGACCAAAGGGTCCGACCGAGAGAGAAAATTACAAATTACAACAATTACATTCGTACAGTGTGGAAAATTAATATTAAAAAACACACACACAAAGTGTTTCTTACATTTACATTTATTAATTTGACTTATTTACTTGCCTAACTTACAATTTTTTAATTGCAGACAGTATGAACCTGAAATATTTAATGTTTTGTCTGGTCAGCTTATTTCATTTGTTAATAAATATCCATTCTTGCATTCAGGCCTGCAACACATTACAAATGAAGTTGGGACAGGGGCAATTTAGAGCTAATAATGATAAAAAACTAAACAGTTATATGGATGAAACCGGTAAACATGTGATTGTAATCATAATTTGGCACAAAAGCAGCATCAAGGATTCTTTGACGAGCAAAGATGGCCAGAGGATATCATGTTTGTCAAGAAATGTGTTGAAATTGAAATTTTTAAACACAATGTTCCATAAAGACAGATTGAAAGGGATTTGCATATTTCTCCATCAGTGCATAATATTAAAACAATCAAAGAATGTGGAGGAATTTTAGTATGTAATTGCTTAAGCTACTAATGCTTGTGATCTTTGATCCCTTAGATGGCACTGCATCAAGAACCACCATTCAAGATTAGCGAATACAGCCCAATTTCAAGGGATAACTTTGGTAAACTTTTGTCAAGCATTACAATATGGAGGTAAAACTTCACTTTGCCAAAAAGAAGCCTTATGTTAACCAAGTAGCAATGACTTCTCTGGGCTCAGAGGCCTCTAGGATGGATTATCACACAGTGGAAATGTACATTATAGTCAGGTGAATCAGTCTTTCATCAGGTCCTTTCATGGAAAAAATGGACACGGTGTGCAAAGATGACAAAGATGAAAAATGACATCTAGAAAGACTGCTGTCAGCAACAAGTCCAAAAGACAGGGTCTGTCATGGTATAGGGCTGTGTCAGTGTCCTTGGTAAAGGTAATTTATACTTTTGTGATGGTAGCATTAATGCAGAAAAGTACATTAAGATCTTAGAGCATTAAAGGCGTCATTTTTCCCAGGAACCTCCATGCATTTTTCAACAAGACAATGCAAAACATACAACAGATACTGGACTGGCCTGCCTGCAGTCTGCACATCTTGAGATGTGTTTGCAGGATGAATGGGACAAAACATTACTTGGTATCCTCTGTGTGAAAACATATTTTAAGTGTGGTGAAAAGGAATGGCAACATTACAAAGTGATGAATGCTTCTGCTTGTCAGATTAATGGCAATTTATTTGTGTGTGTGATTTGGTGCATAATTGTCCCTGGTTGGTCAGTATTACATCAAATCTGTCTTGCAAAGAAAGCTAAGGTTTTTCTTCTCTTACTGTTATGAACATTGTATGCAAAGCTATGGGGTCAAATATTAAAGCCATGGCAGCAGTTGGTGGGTTGTCCTTTCTGGCATCTTCAGCATCTTTGGAGTAATGGTAGAAGGGCAACTGGCCAGGTGTTTTCAACACTTCTGACCACCATTCCTTCTCATGGAAACATCGACAATCTGGCCACCGACAACTCCTGAGCTACATCTTTGCTAGGCATGTTTTATGAATCAGAAGTGTGTATCACTAGAGCCATGAGAGGTGCAGAATGGTGTAGAATGGAGAGTGATCACTACATGATCAGGTGTCTACTCAGGGTATTCACACATTGCTCTAGGCAGAGGACAACCTCAGCAAGGCCCAGCATAAAGTTGATTATTGTGGGAAGTCAGCACAAAGCATGTCTGTGACTCTCAAAGCTATTATTAGGCACTAAAGACTGTCTTCTAACCAGAAAGACCAACATTCACTCTGGGCTGGCCATCAGTGGTGTCACACTCCTGAGCAAAACAACATCCTGTAGAGATTGTGCTCACATTTCGACCAGCTGCTCAACCAGACCTCGAATGGCGATCCTGCTGTCCTTAACGGGATTCGACAAAGACCAAAAGACACACTTTGGGCATCCCAATATTCAAGAAAAAGGGTAACAAGTAGTACTGTGACAGCTACAGAGGCATCTCTCTCCTCTCTATAGCAGGGAAGCTTCTTGGAAAGATTATCCTTAATCGCCTGTACCCGATTCTGGATGCACTCTTACCAGAATGACAATGCGGTTTCTGTGCCGGCAACTATGGACATGATCTTCACAGGAAGGTAACTGCAGGAGAAGGCAATCGAACAGGATGTACCCTTGTACATGGTTTTTATTGATTTCACCAAAACCTTTGATACTGTGAACAGAGAATGCCTGTAGATTCTCCTTCACAGGTATGGGTGCCCAGATGACTTAATCAGCCTCATCTCACAGCTACACACTGGCATGATGGTTCAGGTCTCAACAAATGGAGTTATGTCTGAGGAATTCATAGTGAAGCGGGGTGTCAAAGAAGGGTGTGTACTCGCCCAATTCCTGTTCTCACTCTACCATACTGAGCTCTGCTCTGACCAGGGTGGAGTATACCTGAGAATTCAATGCTTGCCACCTGAAAGCCAAGACTCTGACATGCACCATCTGTGCAAGGCTACTCCTTTATGCAGATGCTTTTGCACTGGTGTCTCACTCTGAGGCAGAGCTTCAAAGCAAGCTGGATGCCTTTTATTCAGTGGTAGAGAGCCTAGGGCTCACTATAAATGTCACAAAAACGGAAGTCATTCTTCAGCCTCCACACCACACAGCCCTTGCAGACCCTGAGCTGTGGTTGAATGGCCACCCACTTAAGTCAGTCCAGAGCCTTACTTACCTTGGAAGCATAGTCACCAGTGACAACAGCTTGGACAATGAGGTTGAGTGACGGATTAGTGCTGCCACAGCTGCATATGTGGCATCACTAGCTCCAGGCCAGAGTATGAAAGCGACCTACAATGTGACTCTTCACCAAATGTAAGGTGTACTGTGCTGTTGTCCTTAACAGTCTACTATACTCAACAGAGCTTTACATCTTGCATCCACCGGCTACACCTTGACACCTTCTCAGAATACACTGGAATGATCGCAGAGGTCAGAAGACATGCTGGCATTTTCAGAGTGGATGCTCAGCTGGTCTAGTCGTGTGACTCACATGAGTGAAGGACAGCTGCCGAAAGCAGTCTTTTATGGTGAACTGTGCAGCAGAAGGAGAGACATTGACTGTCCAAAGCTCTGCTACAAAGACGGCCCGAAGTTTCACCTAAAATCCTGCAAAATTGAGACTTAGACATGGGAGACTGTGGCTCAGAATCGTACTGTCTGGAGATCTTACTGTAGATTATCCATCTTCACCATAGTCTCAGTCTCAGAGGTGCAGCCAGCAACATGTGTCTAGACGCTCCCAGTTCCAATCAACTACTTATGCTCCACAACTTTCCCGTCGTCACAGCGGACGGAGATGCTCCCACCGCATCGGGTTAAATTCTAATGAGAGAAGTTGCTGGGTTCTTCATACTGCTCAGGAATGACCATCGAAGAACACTGTAAGGATCTTTTAGTCCTGCTTCATATACCTTTATAATTAAGGACATGGTACATCTCTTCTGGGTATGCATGGATACAGTTGTGCTCTTAAGTTTCCCCATGGCTCGTAATCCAACAACGTCAGTGGCAACACTGGATGAAACATGCAGGGGTCTGTCAGGAGCCCATAAACTCACTGACTTTTTTATACACATACACTAATTACAAGCAAATAGATCACAGGTGAAGATGGTTTACATTTGGTGGCCATTTAAACCTGTGTGTGTCAATTTGTGTGTATGTTATAATGCCAAAGCTATCAGGGTATGTAAACTTTTAATCAGGGTTATTTGGGTAGTTTCTGTTGTCATTATGATTTTAAAAGGGCAGGCACAATTGTTTGCTAATAGATTTCTTCACCAAACCACCAACCATGAATAACAGAACAGGTTTTGTATTACCATTTATATTCTTTGAAAAATGGCCAAAAAAATTACAAATTCTGCCAGGGTAAACTTATGAGCACACAACTGTATAGAGGTCAATTAACCCAATGCATGTCTTTAAAATGTTCCAGTAACCAGAGTACCCGGACAAAACCCACACAGACATGGGGAGTATGTGCAAACTTCACACAAACTGAGTCCAAACCAGGAAATGAACCAAGGATATCTGGAGTTGTGTGGTGACAGCCCTAACCCCTTGTGGCACTGTGTAGCCCCAGTACTGATAAGCAATAACCTAAACAATAGTTAAAGAACAAGGAGTCCGTAGCTATCCCAAAATATTGTTGTATATGATATATTTTAAATTAACATTAAAATTACCTGATTCTTAGCTAAAAGATCCAGTTTGTCTGCAGTGACAGTCAGATTAGTTTCTGAGATTCCACTGATCTAATTAGAAACAGAAAATCAATGTTTCAGAGCTGTTATGTAAGATAAATTATACTGACAATCATATTCGTTCCTAGCACAATTTTGGCAATAGTAAGGAACTTTTTCATCAGTAGCAAAAAGAAAAACTAGAGTCAGAAATTGTACCTTTGTGATGATGCTACTAAAGTTCACACTGTTGGCCGTAGAAGAGAAGCTGTTTAACTGATTCTGTATTTTTGGATCCAATAGAGTGATGTTGGGTATTGTGATAGAACTTTTCTCAAATTCCCGTTGCACCTCCCCTGTATACTGTTCAGGATCAGAGCAAGAGTATATGACTCAGACAGATTTATTGGGTATGCTTACATTCTATATGCAGTCACTGCACGCTTAGGTTCAGAAATAATAATAATAATAATAATAATAATAATAATAATAATAATAATAATGTAGGACTTTCAGTACTAGTCAGTACTGTATTGAAAATAATAATAATCCGTATCTGGTCAATGGTAGATCCATGATGGACAGGTGATTGTTTTAAGACTACACAGGAAGGCTACATAGCACTGTTTGTTCATTAATATCAAACTCCTTCAGGTGAAGGACTAAAATCTCATTTGAAGCTACAATTGAAGTGCTACAGACACTGACTAAATCCACTGTGTGTCTATTGCATGGTCATCTATTCTGTCTCTTTATCTAGATTTGAATAGGTCATTGTGAGCCATACCTGGATGCATTATCCATCAACTTATAAATACATCAGCACCAGTGGGTCTTACATTTTATTTACACTTTACTACATTTACCTTTATATCATTTATCGGACGCCCTTATCCAGAGCGACTTACACAATTCATGCAGTCTTACATTTCAAGCAATTGTGGATTAAGGGACCCATGTGTGGTAACTAGGCAGAGGTGGGATTTGAACCCTTGACCTTCTGGTCCATAGTCTAGTACCATAACCACTAGGCCAACACAATCCACTAATATGACAAGATATGCTATTGTATAAAATGGCTTTGCATTAGGCAACTCCACTGAAAGGATAAAGGAAGTGCTTGGCTATGGCTGGACATTAAAATGAAGCGATCATACTGTATGTGAACACATGCTTCCCCTTTTTTTAAAGGCACTAGCTGCCACCGATAAATAGGTAGAGCATGACCTAAGGTTATCTAACTAGTTACTATGTTACTTATACAAGTGTACCAACTCTACAATGCTACATCAACCTTTTAAAATGGCGATATATATAGAAGTTTGCATACATAGTGATTATGAATAATATATTATTGGTTCAATGTTGCAATTATTAAACTAGTGAGGTCTAAATAAGTATCTTACTTTGGAGACATTAAGAAAGTCATTGAGGTTAAGGATCTCCTCCAGATGGAGTGTGTTCCACAGGGAGTTATTCTTTTGACAGTCACTGTAAATGAGACATAATACATCTAAAAAACATAATCAGTGTCTGTACAGTATCTTAACAAAAAAAACATGATGTTGAGAGTTTTCGTTACAGAAAGTCACAGCAAAGGAGAAAACGGTAACATACTTTTACCTGCTACAGTAATGTAAAGGGTATTTTGAGACAGAGTATGTTACTATACTATAAATATGAATGGTATTTAAGAACTGTTCACTTTACTAACAAAAATATGGAACATTTCATTATGGGATATTTCATTTTGGGATATCCCCTAATTGTTGTGAGCAGTATATATTAAATTGTATTCAGTGCCAATTACAGCTTGTTACAAATAAAGACCATACACACAAACACAAGTAACTTTTTTTTGATTGCATGACATGGCATAATGTATATACATTTTATTTTAAGTGACTCACTTATACACCTGAGAAATTGTCAGGTTACTTTTTAGTCCTATACTCTGAGAGAGCTGAAATCCTGGAATCAAGCCTGGAGTGTCAATAAGCTGTAATTAACACACACACACACACAGCGAGAGAGACACTATTACAAGCGTATACACTTAATTTAACTGCTACATGATGATAAAAGGAGAACACTTGAGGTTACCTGAAAAAGTTGCTGGTTTTCCCATGGTACACAGATAAGGGTATACGTGTTACCCCCCACTATGAAGAGAACCAGTACTACTATCATAAATATCCAGGAGAATATGAAACTGAAGCCCACACCCCTGAAATCAATCAAATTTGAAAAAGATTCAGAAAAGGCTGCCAAAGATATATTTTAAACATAATTACAGTTTGCAGTTGATTCAGCAGTAGTTAATGCTGCTGGAGTTTCATGCTGCATATAGCATCTATGATTGTTAATAAACTCTGTGCTCTAATAAGTAACTACATTTTCTGTTTTCTCTGTATGCTTATGCTCCGGTACCAGTTCCAGCCCCACACACTAAGATGTTCCTCCACCTCAGCATCACTCTACTGGTTTTCATCAACAGAAATCCCACCATGCCCAGGCCACACCAGAGTGCAGAAACATTGGTCCTTTTCAGAGTCCCAAGGTTTCTTATTTTCCTTTCCACTGTCACCCTAGGTTTGCTCAATTTGGGAATGGACTTTTAGGATAATATAATGTTGTGAAGTTGCTTTAGGACAATGCACCATTGTAAAAAGCACTATATAAATTTGAATTGACTTGACTTGACTCTGACCTGACTGCCATTGATTTATTAACATTTGGATTAACTGTGTATTGTGAATAAAATATTTCTATACATAAAGTCATAATACAGAACGTTAAAGGAACCCTTTTAGCAAGCAAATTAAGTGAAAGAAGGTAATTAAAGAATACAATTCAGTAATTACTTAAAAACTGCCATGTGTCATCCCTGTGTCCATGTGGGTTTACTCTGGGTACTCCAGTTTCCTTTCATATTACAAAGACATGTATAAGATTAACTGGTTGGTCAAAGCTGGCCAAGTGTGAGTACGTCTGAGTAGTATCGATGTAGCTTTGCTCCTGTCCTGAATAGCCATTGATGCTAATGTGGCATTAAATAAACAAATGAACAAAATGGATCTAATGAAGTGCTTTGTGTAGTGATTTAATACTTAGGTAAAATTATCCATTTGAATGACGCAGCAGTCTAACCCAATAGGCTAGAGTACTACCACATTGTCTCTGCAATTTCTTTAAGGGCATCACATGCATATTTTTGGTGTTTATGGGAGAGGAGACATGTCAAGGTTCAGCCCCTGGTGATGCAGCTTAATTCTCAACTGTGCATCAAACCGTGACAGTAGTAAACCCTTCTAATGTGGACTTCGTACTTACGCCATGAGAAACAATCCTCCACAGTTTGCAGTAGAGGAGCGATCAGTAGGGTCATCTTTTGAATCATGTCCTATTGGGCCAAGAAGCAAGCCCAGCAGATTACACACCACTATCAGCAGAATTAGACAGCAAAGGATCAGGGCAATGATCAATCTGCATACAAAGACACATGCCATAGAGATTTTTCATATATGGAATATTGTAATGTGTCTTCAAAAAAAAAAATGCCTAGCCACCGGCATTCCCACATCCCTGTCAAGGAACAAGCAGATTAAAAAAATAAATGAATTAATTATCTTTGAGACTTGAAATACACTACACCTGATTTGCTCTGCAGTCTTGAAATTGTCTTTGTAGATCTGTGTGTAGTTCTCAACAACATTCAGTTGGCTGGAGATGTTAGTGACTGTGCTGATAGGAAGATTACTAATAACCCCAGAGATCTGGTGCTTGATGTTTTCAAGCTGCTGTTCAACTCCTTTAAGAGAGAAAAAGGTCATGAACTAATGTGGTACGTCAGCAATTATGTCATATATCTAAATTAAATGTCAATAACTAAGATGAAACAGAAAGAAGAATGGACCAAACAGTTGCATGTAGAATTGAGCATAAAGCCTTTATTGTTCCATTTAAAAGTACAAATGTAAAAAGCACGTCATACTTAATTCAGCTTATCCTACGTAAAAAACACCCACACAGCTTTACAGAAGTACATATTAAATTACCAGGCAGAAACTTCTGTATCTACAAATTTACAAACAATAGACCATTGGGTTGCTCAAAGCCATTCCTAATCCTAACAGTACGTACCCTGCACACTGCCTTTCGTTTCATTTGTCAGCCTTTCAGGAATGCTTTCAATGAATTGTTTACTCTGAGGGAGATGAAAATAACACTATAACACATTCAGAAGTAATACAAGTAGGATTAACGGAGTGCTTTGTATCAGATGTAAGAATTCAAAGGTCCTGTTATGATTTGTGGCCAGTCAACAATATTTGTTAAATATGAAATTCCAGTATACTAAAATATATCCTAAATATCTTACTTTATTTATCTGCGCATTTAAATCAGTCTTCTCAGCCTGGTCCAAAGCTGTCTTGAACTTACTCAGACCGGGAAACTGAAAAACACAGCAAAACCATTATTGTTACTTTGGTACTTGGATATTTCCCTGCTGGGTATGAAACTTAGGAAATTGAGAAGTTAACTCAACCTCAGCAGGGAAAAAACAAACGTATTTCTTTAAATATTAATGAATCATTAAAAGTCAGTACACATGCCTTGCAAAAAAAAAGCTACCCACACTTATGTTTATTTTGTTTTAAAGTGGTAGATATATATTAATTTTGTTAATTGTAGAGGTTGCTTTCATGTATTTTGACCAGAGGTGCTCAGACCTTTGTACACACTGTAAGCATAATAAACACATTAACATAACACATTAACATATATAAAATGTGTTCAAAACATGGACAAAGTAAAATACAGTACAATTCTGTCAGCTGAATGTGTTATATATTTTATGTCAGACTCCAGTAATTATTCCGCGGTTAAATAATTAACTGGTGTAGATACAAAGCGGGTGGCCCAGTTTAAAAAAAAAACAACTTCAGCATGCATTCCCCTATCTGTTCTTTAAGATCCCATTGTAACTTGTCTACTTATAGCTGCTAATATTGTATGTTTTGCCTAATTGTGAAATAAAGGACTGCATAAAGAGCCTTGAGAGTCCACATGGTTCACTTAACACTGATTCCTGTATTCCCTAGTCAGATGTTTTACCCATTGTTCTACATGACAGGTCAGGTTGCACTTACACTAAGGTTTGTGTCCAGAGACAGGCTGTTCAGTTCGGGCAGACAGTTGGTGCAGCTAGAGTTGTTCAGTGTAGTATTGATGCGATTTCTTACTGCGGTCAAGTTAGTTTGTAGCAAATTCAGCTGAGTTTGTAGCTCTGACTGAACAGTGTCCAAGTGCTTCAGCATCAAACTTGTTTGTTGAACCTCTGTAAACACGGAACGTTCAACAGAAATATTTAAATGTAAGATGTAGAAATTATAATATTATTATTATAATTGTAATGGAAACATGTATATCATACATTTAACACTAACAGTGCATGTTCCTGTCTGCTGTATGTTAAATAGTGCAAACATTAACTAGTGTTACTGATAAGCTTAAAGTCTAAGTATATCTTTCCACTCAAAAGTGTCAATTCTAAAGTACTTATTCTAAATGCTGAATGTTTTATACCTTTTGCCACCACTGATACGGTGTCCAGAGCTGGGTTAAGAGGCATTGCAATAGCATGTTGGATGTCTTTGCCAAGAAAATTGCCAATTCCTATACAACGTAAACAGACAAATATATCATATATAGAAATTCATTTCTCAGGCAGAAATACATTAGACTAGTAACAAGAACAGTGCAGTCAAATGAACACAGCCCCTATGACTCACCGTTTACTTGATTTTTGACATTATCCATAGTCACAAAGCTCTCATTCACCACTTGATCTATTTGCTTTTGAGAATATAAAACAGAAATGGATAGAACATTAAAAAAGATATTTTCCATTATGTCACACACACCTAAACACTCACCTTGAGAGACATCAGTCATAAAGTCAAATCTTATCAGTAAGCTCTATAACCAGCACGTATGTCAACTTTCCCAGCAGGTAGCTGTGTGTGTATTTATAAGAGAGCATAATAGTTCCTGCTTTATATTCCTGCTACTCTAGAAAGCCATGTCCTTCCCATATTGTTAAATGAGCTTATCTGGGAAGCATGTAGGCCGCATAAATCAAACAGTACCGCTTTAGTCTGCTTTGTATATTTACCTTGGGAACAGCGGTGAAGTAGCTTTGCAGACTGTGCAAGGCATTGCTGATTTTGTCTGGACCAGATGTCACACTGGCTTGCATGTATTTATTGCTTAAAAACATGCAAATATTCCCTGCACTAAAGATGAACATGCATAATTACAAGCATACCATTTTATATATATATATATACACAAATACACATACCTGTTATATATTCATTACACATACTTACAGTGGAGGAAATAATTGAACCCTTGCTGATTTTGTAAGTTTGCCCACTTCCAAAGATATGTATTAAGTATTAAGTCTCTTGTTTGCTAGAGGGATCAAATACTTATTTCTCTCTGCAAAATGCAAATAAATTTATATATTTTATACAATGTAATCTTCTTGATTTTCTTTTAGATTTTCTATCTCTCACTGTTAAAATACAATTGTAGGCTGTTCATATCTTTGTAAGTGGGCAAACTTTCAAAATCAGCAAGGGATCAAATAATTATTTCCCCCACTGTACACTCATTTACACCAAAGTATACCTATGTATACAAATGTAAGTACAAATGTACATGGTTTTTTTTCTTACTTTGTAAAAGTCTTTATCTTTATAAATATCTATCCAGTGTATATTAAAAAGGAAATTAATCACAAGAGGATCTGAATTGAAAATGACTCAAGTAATCTACATTAAATTAAGTTAAAAGAACTATGTGCGATAAGATGTGCAATAAGCATATAAAGTTTTGCCAATATCCATCAATTTAATGCAAAGAAGTGTATTTAGTCTTTATTTGTCAGATACTCAAAGTGGTACTTACAGAATAAAGAGGGTGGTGAGAAATGTGGCCCAGTAGAAGCTTCGCCTCCTGCAGCTGATGCTATTGGTTTGCTTCTGGTACATTTGGCCACCACAGTTTCCACAGCAACGGCAGCAGGCGAAACACAGGCCAATTAGGGGCATGAAGAGGATGTAGAGGATCCCAATTGCAACACATACAAGGAAACCTGCCTCATAGCGCAAAATCTTCACACACCATCAGACAAAAAAAAAAGGGGGGGGGGGGGGCTTATATTGCATGTACAGTATACACACATACATATATATGACACTTTTCCTGACTAGCAAATTCAGTGGACCCCTCTCCAGTGACATTCTGTGAGATTACTTGGAACTGCAGATGGCAGAAGAGCAGGTTCTAGAGATGTGTTCGTGGACAAACGCGCTGAAACTATATGAAAGACACTGGTGGACTGATTACCTAAGAGCAAAGGTAAACTGCATCAAAAGTTTGTGGACACTCTAAAATTACATTCATAACATGGATATTAGTATGACGTGCCCCCATTCTGGTAACAGTCTACAAACTTCAAAATTTTGAAAAGTTGGGCACTGATCCTGGGCAATACATTAGCCCACTGTCGGCTTTTCAATTCAGCTTTGAAGATTTAAAGGCAGGGCTGTGTGAAAGGCAGCCAGGTTCTCCATCTATGCCGGCCAACCATTTTCTGTGTAATTTGCTTTAGAAAAGCAAAGCAGAAGGTTAAGCATTGTCACAGAGTCACCAAGATGTTTAGTGCCACCCATTTGGCTGGTACTGTTTGCCCATGACGATTTCATGACTGTATGCTCCATATTGTGAATGTTTTAGCAGTGAGTGCAACTGATATAACAGGGATTACTAGTTAGAAGGGGTGTCTACATTTTGAACTTATGGTGTATTATATTACTTTCTGAGTTAAGAGTATTACTGTACTCTACTATTACTGTACAGTAATAGCACAAAATAAAAAATCAGTCAACTACAGATCAGGTTTTAGCAGTTGATAGCAGTGTTCAAACAAAAGACGTTGGTATTTGCAGTAGCACATTGTAATTTACTTAGTGATAACTCTGTCTTGCTCATGATGCATGGTCAGAAGATAGGGTGTGACAGAACAGGGACTTTTTGTAGTTTAAACAACATAGAACATAATAACGATCATAGTATAAATTATATCATTATTCATTACAGTTGTGGAACAGACCTTATTGATGTATGACAGTAAGTGGTTGCTGATACTTTCATACACAAGAGAGAACAATACATAATTTTCTTAAGGTGTTGGGTCATGTTTAATTTTTAAAATGCAATAATTCCGTTCACCCTTTGCATACCGCATTTATGGTATCTTGATCTCCAATGTCTTCAGGTTGTCTTATTAATGCAACAAGTACATCTAAAACACAAAAGATTGGGAAAATAAACATTTTGTTAAATACAGCATAAGGTGCTCATATTACAGAAAATTATTAATACACATATGTAATACATAATAGCTTTTTCTTTTTTGTTGTTTAGTGCAAATATGCACACATTTAAGCAAACGTAATTGCAAACCTATTTTGATAAACACCTTGAACAGAAATTCCACCATGTTTTGAAACCCCCTTTGTCCCTTATACACTGCTCACAAAAATTTGGGGATATTTCATTATTATTTCATTAATATTTTTGGTGAGCAGTATTATATGTGATCAGTATATATTTATACTAATTTGAGTATATACCAAATGTTGCTTGGTTTAGCCCATTGTGAGTATAAATTCACTAAAAGATATGCCACAGTTCAACTAACATCTATGGACTGAAGAAGAACTAACTCCTTCAGCTCATTGTCCAGGGTCAGGTGACCTATTGAACATATAACCTTAAACAGTGAACTCCAAAACTGTATTGTACCTGAACACCACAAAGTTCTGTTTTAGTCAACTTCACCTGATGATGTCAGCTAATTCCAGTTAGAAATGTCAATGCAGAAGCACATCAGTTCCTTCGGAAATATATTTACCCCATACCATTGTGAGTAGTTTACTGTATTCCGTAAATGTTTCACCATACAGATCAGAAGGCTATAACCTTTAATTTGATCCACTTTATGACACACTAGCCACATGCCTCCCACTTGTTTGGTATCCAAAACATATTTCTATTCTACACAGTGTTATTTCCTTTTGTGTTGATGAAATATGTGATATTGTGAGTGAAACCATTTATCTTCACACCAAGTTAAAGAGAAATCAATTGCAGTCAATACATTATTTAACCTCAGACTTTTTTCTGCAACAACACTGTATGCTGTAGTTAACATGTCAGCAATCCAAATAAATGATGAATCTTGAATGTACAAGGAACCTCTGCTCTTACCTCAGAATTCATTCATAAATTAACCTCAGTTAAAACGTTTTTAATATGAGATATATTTAAACCCTATTACACATAATCTTTGGTTATAAGGTCAATAAAAGTTATATTCCAGGTTATTGATTATATGTAATATGCTTTCCTCCTCTTTTTATGCTTGGTTCATGTCCTTTTAGGTTATCAGGCCAGTAAATCCAACCTTCAGGATTAGTCATTATGTACATAGCAGAGAGCATACATGGCTCAATTTCTGTTAAAGCTGACACACATATTATACAATTCAGCTCTCTATATAAATGTAACTTATCTTTATTTTTCATAGCATGAAAAACCAAACATAGCACAGAGTGTACAGTAGAACTCAAATTCCTTTTTTACTTTTAACTGCGCTAACAACTGGTCTTACACAGTGTGTTTTTGGTAAACAGTCTTTCCATGATGGTAAATGCTCATATGTTTCAGATGTCATAGACAGACATGGGAAAAATATTTCATTTTTCTTTAACTACTGAGTGACCAGTATCTAATATGGCATGTATACTTAGATGCATATCTAAATGAACTCACTATTATCTGGATAATACACTTGACCATGCTGAGCCACAAATTGTGCTTTCAAAGACACCAAAAGATTTGTAATAATTTTACATAAACATGCTTATAACACAAACATACGTGTTTTATATACAGAGTAAAATCTGTCATATTGACCTCTATCTGCAAACCACATTTGCACAGCCAAATTCTTCTGCATTCTCTCAAACATGCCTCACAAACACACCAGTGTGTGTCTGAACTAATGATGTTACGACAGATCTCAGGAACTCACCTTTAGGAAAAGGGTTAGCTTGGACAGAATTTAGAAAGGAATGGACGATAGGTGACATAAAATTTGTGTCAGACTTCAGAATCTGTGTGGACCAGTCCTCAGAATGGGCCAGTTCTGGTAGAGCTGGCCCAGCTGGACATGACTGCGTGCTGACATATGGCCAGAGAATCAGCAGGATGAAGTTAATTCCAAGAATTTGCATAGAGCATCCCATTACGGTAAATATGATGTGGCTTTTAACAAGCCATATTTTCATACTGCATCTGTGACAGAATAACAAAAAGTACAATAGTTGCACTTCAGGCTGTTCCACAACATAAAGATATCCAAAACATCATAATGGTTATATAAAAACAGTGACTTCTACAGGATGACAGAATAAACAGTAACTAACAGACATTTAGTTCTTTATTTAAACAATACACAAACCATTGGCTCAAGAACAGTGTAATATTTAATCAATACAACTGCATAACTAGGTTTACATTTTACAATATTAAATCTCTCAGTCTTAGCTACATGACTGAAAATCACTTTGATATACTAACCTCCATAATGAAATATCCTGTAATTTTTGTGAGCTGTGTATATTTTTCAAGCCAATTGTACAATATTTGAGCCAATGATTATTGTTCCATAAAAGAGAAGTAGAAGAATGATACTGCATGAGAATGAGTATCTGTAATATCCTAACCAAATAATACTGTACCTTTTCTCACTGTAAAGAGTGTTTTGCTGTGTCTTAAGCAGGATCAAGCCCTGGATTTGCGACGTTGAGTGTGTAGGTCCCAAAGCAAACTGATCTGCTCTGCTCTGCTCTCCACTGATGAACACAAAGGAGTAAAGTAAAGGAGTAAATAAGGAAGGGGGAGGATCCGATTGAAAAAACAGTAAAGTACTAGTAAGTAATGTTTTTAAAGAGGAAAGAGTAAAAAGGAAGGGAAGGTACTAGAAAAAAATAATAATAAAACAATTGCACAAATTTTGGAATCTAGACCACTATTTTCAGAATTACAAACATATTACTTCTAGCAAATATTATGGAATCATGAGACTTATGAGGATGTTCATATGTTTTTTAACTTTGTAGTAAATAGATACATTACAATTACGACAATAAATATTTTTGTTAATAGCTGAACATTCAGGCTTTCTGAAGCATACCTTAAAAAATTGGCGTTTCAACACAAATACTGGCACAAGTCTAAAATGCTCAAATTAAAATTACTCTATGGCCCTAACAAGCAGTTGGACTTAGCTTACTGAAATAAAAGAAAAAAAAGAAAACATGGTCTCAACAAGACAGTTTTCAGCTGAAAAAATGGAAATGGAGTTTGATGATGAATTTGGTTTCAACTTTAAATGCACATGAACTCAAGGATGTTGCCAGCAAACAGTACATATTTCAATTTAATTTTACATTTATGGAACAAAGTTTTCACATCCACTGATGAGAAAAAAATTAAACCACCCGTTTCATGTCAGGTTCCGTGTTAAAATCAAATATAACTTCATACCATTGCCTGGATCCAGCAGAACATTACACAGAGTATTACACTCACTCTACTGGCTTGTCTTCTTCCCACAGTAGCTCCTGGTGGTGACACTTTGCCAGTTAAACAGAATGTGATGGAAAACAAGACTCAGTTCAAACAACATTCTGCATTTCCAGTTCTGACACATGCATGAGCATTGTAGCCTCATTTTCTTTCTACGACAGTCAGTTGTTAGCATGATGAGGTCTCTGAACAGATGACTAATCAGCCCTATACTCAGGACACGATTCATCGGTCTTGCGTATTGATGAGCCTTCGATGCCAAAACCCAGTCGCATCTTGGTGTCTCTTCTCACACCTGTTTTAGTAGGTACTCACCACTGCTTACCTGAACCACCACAAGTCTTATAGTTAAGATGATCCAGTCATCTGGTCATAATCTGGCTTTTATTAAACTTGCCCAGGTCTTTAATCCTGATAATTTTATCCCACATCCAACATGTCAACTATGAGAACTGACTGTTCACCTACTGTCTAGTATTATCCAAGACAGGTGTTGATAATCAATGCTATTTGTTATTCAGTCTGTGTATGGATTTAATGTTTTGGCTGATCCCTGTTGAAAAAGCGGAGATTGATTACATTTATAGATCTACACACAGATTATATACAGTGAAGCATAGTATGGCCAGTTTGATACCAAAGTACAAAGGTGGCTATTTACTTACTTGCTTCAGAAGTCGTTACAGCACAAGCAATTGTTTCAAGACTACTTGGACAGCCGTGGTTCCCCTCGATTTCATTAAAGCATGGTAATTAAATGTTTACCAAAGTATATCTATACTATCATGTAATCTTCCTGGATTTTGAACATTTTACCCGATCAAATAATCCAATATTTCACTGAAGTATCAGTAGCTGTTCCTTCATTAAAGTTCAATTCAAAGACCTCATAAAGAACTTTTGTAGCTTGCGCTTCTCTGGGAGTCTATGGCACAAATGTGTATGCTAAGAATAAAAAAGACAGGACAGAAGACTAATGCTATCTGGACAAATGGCTTTGAACACATGCTTTTAAGACACACCCGAATGCATAGGCTTTACTGACCGTGAATGGCGTGCGAACGGGTGCGTTTTGCTTTATTTATTCCACCTGCAAAACTCTGACTGTTCGACCTCTCAAGGTAACTCAGTAACACCACTGGCATTTCAAAACTCAGGAAATTAATCAGCACCATCAAGCCTTAACAGTAATAATGCTGAAACAATGTTTCAATTATATAAAGTTTGCTGAAGGGATATTATGAATCCCTCTGCTATTGATTGGCCAGTAAGTCATCGTATGTGATTCCACTATTACAAAGTTAAACAATATTACAATAGTTAAATTCCATAATATGTTGAATGTTGAGTACCGGTATAAAAACTAACAAATAATGTCACAAAGATGAGAAAATTGATATAGTAAAACATTTTTTAAAAAAGGTTCCAACATCTCTTTTGTATCTCTGTAGTTGCAGGAAAGTGGCTAAGCCCATTCTAAGCAGCAGCATTTACAGCAGTACTCACTTTGGCTACAGTATTCAGTCAGTCAGGATTGAAACTGACAGAGTACACCCACCTCAAAAGGTCTCACACACACATCCAACCAAGCAAATCCAAGCAAAAAAAGGAAAGCAGATCATTAAGTGAAAATGTCTTTTTTTTATTAATACCATACATGAATCATCAATAGCAGACACTAGAAAAAAATAGATTTATCAAACAGCCACTATCAAAGGGGCTCTCCAAGAACACAAACGGGCTTAACCCTTTAATGACAATTTGGCAAAATACCCCAAACCAACACTTAACTGCTGGAAAGGAGTATTTCAAGACTTTAACATAGGTTTTATATAAAACAGCCACATAACTCAGCAGAATATTGGGCAAGATCTGTATGTTTTATGTCACAAAAGCCATATTAACATGACACAGAATGCCCTTTCGGTGTTTTAGATCTGTTACATTTTGGTGGCTTTTAAAGCTAGCGGACTCGTTTAACATGATGTGACAGTTCAGTACCTTTGAAATCTTTCAGGTGCCTTGAAGTGAAACGATGACGTGATGAGAAAGAAATAATGGCAGCATTTCTCTATTGAGAATGTCAGTAGATAGACATATTGTACATAAGAATATGTATAGTATACATACATGAGGCAATGGTAAGGAAAAATAAATACATTGTACAACTGAAAAACTTTCCCCCCCAGAAGTAAATTCTATGCCTAATAGAATCTAAAACATTTACTACAATGCATGGTTAGGATTTAAAATTTTTACATTAAAATGCAAGTCCTTAGGAATATTCTAAAGACAAGAAAACACAATTACACTTATACAAACCGTAGCTACAGCCTTAAATATACAAGCACAAATACACAAACAAAATTACAAAAAAAATTATAATAATCAAAACAAATACACAAAAGTTGAGATTGAAGTGTCTTGCTCGTAGGTCCTTGGTCTGTAGCATAAAAACCCAGCTTAGGAGATTAAATCGCGTGCTTATGCATTTGGTCAACGCACCAGAAAGGGTTGAAACAGCTTTGATTTATTTATCAGATTACAGAAGTCATTACCTAGTAGGTACATACCATATGGAGGAATAAAGGGTGTCCTCTTGACTATAATTAAACGAAACAGGAAATGCTGTAAATAAACTTCTCACTGTATGTCTCACGACTGAAATATTTATCCATTTCATGAAAACCTTAGCAAATATTTAACAGTAACTGAACAACGTTTTTCCAAGTAATAACAATAATACAAATTATTATATATAAATCTATCATTCTCCAGTTACTTTATTCAATTTTCACTTAATAATATGGAAGGATAAAAAGAACAAAAATGTCCTATATTCTCATAATAAAAATAGAGTGGAAATACAGTGCAAAGAATATTCAGAATGCTTCTTACTTGCTTCTATTTTTCTTTACAAATTGGTAAAAAAAAAAAAAAAAAAAGAAAAAAATATTTAAGGGAAAAAAATGATGAGATAAAACAAACACTTCTTTGGAGCCTGGCTTCATGGTCAGTCCACTTCTGCATGAGACCATATCGAATATCACCAGAACTCCAGTACCATTAAGGTATTCACTTATTTGCTTGTTTTATTTATTTAATTATTAAGAGATTTTACGTAGTGGTTCTCAACTCCGGTCCTCAAGATCAGGAACTGTACAGGTTTTTGTTCCAACCAGGTCCTACAAAACAAATAATTTACCGTTGGTTTTGTATCCGAGGTGCACATAATGTTAATCATTAGATGATTTAATAAAGACCCATTCCCCTTCAAGCGAGCACAACAGAGACCGCCATGCATGGCCAAGCACAGCACCCACAGAGACCCGAGGTTGGAACAAGAACCCACAGATACAACTACCTTCACAATTTCTGCTGACTGGAGCCTCGAAGAATTCAACCAGGAAACACTAAATTTGAGTAAACACGAGCGGGGAAAAGTAGGTTCTCTCAGGTATTAAAGGAACAGATATCCAATGAAGAACAGATGTCCAATAGTTTAAAGGTGAAATTTCAATACCAAATTGAAATTTAACAATAACTGACAGTGCACAATATCACGCGTTGAATAATAGAGTCTGGCCAGTGAGAACTCCTGAGAGCAGAATATGGTGAAAGGAAGTCAGGCATCAAGAATTACAAGTCAATCAAGTGCCATCCAAAAAAGTTGGGCATATGGAAGTGCCTCAATGAACGTTCCCTTTCCCTAACTCTGTGCAACAAGTACTGTAGTCTATGGGGCCGACTGAGAGCTTGGGTTGTCACTCTTGCTCTCCTGGCTGGAGGGAGCTTTGTTGTTCCACGGGCTGTTGTTGCCCAGAGCTGGGGAGTTGCTGAAACTGTCCTCATCATCGATGCCATTGGCCGCATCAAACTGGGTATTCTCCAGCCGCGTGATCAGCCGCTCATCCTCGTCCCCGAACTCCCCTCCCATCAGAGTGGGCTCACCCACCACCATCACGTCCTGCAGGGGACAGCAAGGGGTGCAAACATTATCCCCATAACACTGGGGGTGTTTCAGGGGTGGAGGAGGCTCGGTGGTTTCTGGCACCCTTCAGTACTCACTCCAACTTCAGAGGGTAATAAGACATCAAGTCATGTGCACCCACTGTAAAAAAAAAAGTAAAAAAAAAAAAAAAAAGCCCACCATAGTTCCGCAAACCACATGAAGCTCCAGCTATGGATACGCTTGGGAATCATGGAGTACTGTGGCCTTCAAATAACTCCATCTGTATAGCCCTGCCTTTGGAAGAAAAGATCAGCGGTGGGCATCCCTGATCCTTTAGTGCTGCATGGGTTCATTCCACCTCGGGTCTCCATTATTTGCTGTTTCAGGAGCTCAAATCACCTTACACAAAACAGGCTCTGACTGACTGGCAGAGAAAAGGCAAAGAAAACCCACAGACCTGTGGCCCTGAAGGACCAGGGACTGCCCAGCAATGGATCATGTCCACTTGTCTATATTTTGGGTCTGTCTTTTCTTTGAACTCTTCCAATTTCTTTGTTCATGCATAGCTCACAGTCCCACCACCCACGGCCAAACTGTATAATGAGCCAAATGTTTGTATAAGAGTAATCAAATCAGATGCTTACAGGTACCTGGCTGGAGAGCGCAAAGCTGTTGGCTGGACTCTTCTTCTTGCTGTTACTGTTGTTGTTGGTGGCCCCTCCAGAACTCACCGTACTGCCACCAGACATTTTCCGTTTACGTCTCTTGTTGGGAGCTTGTCTTGCTGGTTCAGCTGCTGTAATGACAACATTCATATTACAGCCACAACATGTAACTACACCACTCACAAAAATTAGGGGATATTTTTTAATTAATATGAAGCAATTAAAAAAAAAGGAACATTTGATTTTAGTTGATTAAACAAGATCATTAGAAAAGCAAATAAAGTCAATTGTTTCAATTTCAATTGCAATTGAAAGTAATTGTTCAATTACACAAATGAAATGCAAACTCCACTATCGTGATTGAGTAGTACCGTTAAGTGATATACAGTCCGGTTAATGGGACCAGCCACTTATTCGGACCAAATCCTAAAGTACCAAAACAAATCCTATTATATACGTGTAATG
>JAUZSU010000689.1:50989-79681 GCA_034780255.1 Parotocinclus maculicauda
AGGTGGCAGTAGAGGGCTGGGGAGAAACTCGGGAGCGTTGTAGTGATGCCAGAGACGAAGAGTTTCTTTGGTAACCAAAGATATTCGCTTCTCACGTTTTTTGGTCCGATTAAGCAGAATTTTGGTCCAAATAAGTAAATAACATTACACGTATATAATAAGATTTGTTTCAGTACTTGGATTTGGACCGAATAAGCAGCTGGTCCCATTAACCGGTGGTCCAATTAACCGGAATCGACTGTATTTCGATTTGGGTATCATAACAATTCTATATGTCAGGCAGAAGTAGCAATCAAAGCATGATCTCTGGCTTCCCTCCAAACTATAGGAATGACAAAAGGCATTTTGCGGAAATATTTTCCTATCCTTTGGAAGCCCGATGAGTGACTCTACAAATATGTGGAGTCAACTTTTAACCTTTATCTTATTTAATGACCACAGTCATTCTAATTATTAATGATTAATGTTTATATAGATTACTGGCATTAATGTAGTGGATGGGGTATCAGCGCAACACTTAAATAGACAGCAGCATAATTTTCAACAGACAGCGAGAACATTGCAGCAACTGCTTCTCCAGCATGGACATTGTTTGCATGTCTTAACATGCTTCTTTTGTTCCTGGTCCCCACAAAGAAATTTGCTTTTTTTTAACTGAAACTGCAACGTTCTTTTAAAAAAAATCAAGAGGCTAAAAAGATTGCTTTAGGTTACTGAGGTAAGGGGTGGGTGTTGGCGTAGAATTAATTAACTTCAGTAATTATTACATAAATGAAAAGACCCCATAATGATAAAGAGAGAAGCTTGTGAGTTTAAATATAGCAGTACAGCAGTCTTGGGTAATACATCAGTCTTGAGTGACCATACACTCTACTGTACCGTCAATGTGTGGTACTTTCGTCCAGTTTAACATGCTTTTGTTCACCCCATGAATATGTCACTTGCTAATCAATCTGACATTTGCTTTCCTAAGGATCTTGTTTAGTGAAATAAAAATCAAAAGCTTTTTTTTATCTTTATTTTAAAATATCCCTTAATTTTAGTGAGCAGTGTATATAGTTTCATACCTCACACAGTGATTACAGATATTGTCTAATGGCTCTGGAAATGACGTAGTGTGCATGCTGCTCTTTTAAACTAAACACATCTTCAGACTTGAGACAGTGTTTTTAATTACCTTCTATATTTCTTAAGATCTAATTCAGATTTTTTTCACTCCCTGACACATGGCACGACACATTTTTTGGCTATTGAGTTGTTTCACCTGTCCTGTAATTCCTTAATTCCTCCATCCTCTGCTTTCATGTATCTCTAGTCCCAGACCATCTCATCTATTTAACATGACTTGCTATGACTGTTACATGTTCAGAAAGTGTTATATTAATTTAGAAAGAAAATTCTGTAGTAACAGTACTTCATATTCAGTACATATGAACATAAACTGTATTCTCTTTTTTATCAGGGTGAAATTGTGTCATGTTCAGGAACAAATCTGTACTTGTGGACAATGAAGGGGCAGCTGCTGACCTCTGTAAACACCCCTTATGGGCCAGAGGGTAGCATCCTGTGCTGCTGCTTTACACAGAAGTACGAATGGGATCCAAGAAATGTCATCATCACTGGCTGTGCAGATGGTATTGTCAGGGTAAGTGCGTAAGACAACCTACACTTCCAGCTTTAGATAAATAAAGATTTGATTTATACAAAACTAGCTTCACAATGGGAAGACTTTGAAGAAGTTAGTGATGTACAGTTCAGGTTCAGAAAGATTTTGTTCCATCTACCTACTTTGCTAATTACTATAAGCATGTATGATTAAATAACTAAGATCAACCGGGTGATAAAAAAAATGCTGTGTTCTTAATTGCCATTTATTTCAACCCTTAAAGTCACAATCACTGCGGAATGATCTGCAGCCCATCTCTGCAAATACTCTTTTGCTGATTAGGTCGTATCATTAGTTTTAGGAAATATTTCTCCCTCAAATAAACCCTGTGTATAGGTAATAAATCTTTCCTCTGAAGTTTCATCGGTTTAATAGTAAAGCAGTGCAGCTGCAAAATATTCAAATATCATGACTGGTATTGAAAAAATCCTCACCTCCTAGGATCTGGAGTCCCAGGAAAGCACTCATAGTAACATATGCTCACGTTAGAAGAGCTAAGCGCAGTTATTAAATCAAAATGGTTTCTAAATTAGGCATCAAATTGGAGCATATACCTGCGCTACATCAATGGTGCACCAATTTGATTTATGATTATAGTCTCTATTGCCTTTGATTTTTTTCTTCATTAGCTGTATGGCTCTCTTGTAGATATGGAAGACTGAATATACAAAGGTGCAATTACCTGGACATGAGGAGCATTCTGAGTCTCCAGGGCATGCTGTATCCACGTCTGCAGAGGACACAGGTAACATTAATACACTTCACTTTAACTGTATCATTGAACAAGAGCACAGATTTTGTCCTGGATTTATTTGCCTTAGGCTGTGTTGGTTTAGATTGGCTGGTTACAAACCTATTTCAGCTTGAGCTTCCATAATGCATCTAATGTGGCATTCTTTGAAAATAATATAACAAAAATGGTCTTGTGGTATTAAAAAGAGAAACCCTATTAGAGGATAAATATTTTTTTTATAACTAGGTAATGTCTAAGAAGAACAGGACACAATGCATTCCTTCATAATTCTGTTTGTAAATCCAGTTAGAATGCATATACTCTTAAGTGTCATGGCTGTGCCTCTCCAAGTTTGACTTGGAGGAATCCAGAGAAAAGTTCATAATGGTGCACCTTTTGTGTGAGCCATTAGGGCTAGCTGCAAGGAATTATGGGGCAAAGTTATTAAACATACAGCCAGTAAACACTGATGAGCAATTTCGCTGATGTAGGCATGCAATTTAGAAAGCAATAATACCCAAATCCAATTTGGTGCACATTGGTTACAGCACGGCGTCAGAGCATATAAGTATCACAACACACAAATTAAATTGGGGGGAACTCTTTGTAACAGTGAAGGCTTTATATTAGATGTATTTTTCTCAATTTAACAACATGCTGACCATTAATAAAAGCAGTGACTTGTTTCTCACTCTTCTGCTTGTTGTTTGCTTTTCTCAGAGCCTCGTGCCAGGACGAGGTGGGAGAGACACCTGGTGCTGTGTCGTGAACTAAACCGGAGTCAGGTCATCTCCCGCCGCCGCTATAAAACCAATCCTGCAGTCACTGCACTTGCAATGTCCAGGTACGATCAAAGGCCCAGTCTCTTACACAGATCAAGATTAATCTGTTTACTTTGTTCTAATTTAATGCATTTCCTCTACCAAAGTCAACAATGTAGTATGTTTTAGTAATTTTTAATGCCACTGTTTTAGAAACTACTAAAAGACTTTTTACCCTCATTTTAAAACTTCAGATCATTTAAACATCTATATTCATCGAATCCCTACATTAGTTCACTTTTTGATAGAACACATACTAGTTATGACTAGGATTTTTAGTACTTGGAACTTGATTTGCATCGTCATGATGTGCAAATACATATTTGCTGTCTGTCTATTTTTCTGCTGTCTGACTAAATCTAGTGTCATAATAGTAGTAATCATTCTTATTACACATGCTACTAACACAATGTACAGTAGGAAGATTTGCTTAACACTACCTGACTAAGTACCTTCACAAGTTGGATTTGAGTGTCAGTCTTAATCTCTCACAGTATTGTCATTGATTTGTTTAATAGTAGCCAAACCTCAAACTATATTGTAATTATCACATTTATGTAGATGTGGTCTTATCCCCGTTTACGAACGCAGCACACTCATAATACAATCTAACAATATACAGTCTGAGCAGTTAAGAGCTTTTCTCAAAAGCCCAGCAGTGGCTGCTTTGTAGTGTTGGGGCATGAACATTGCAATTTGGGTCAATATTTCACTACCTGAAGCACTGCAACCCCAAGGTGTTCTGTTGATATAAATGAAAAGAAGGTAACGGCCTTTTATTTAAATGATATATTTTTGTAAATCTCCTGCCAACTGAATTTCCCCAGTGTTTTAAAATATTTGCAAAAATACAATTGTTTAATATTCTTTCCAATTAGAAACTAAACATAACATGTAATTTGACCAAGGGGCTAAAATAGAAGCGGATGGATGAATGAATGAATGAATGAATGAATGAATATCCCTTATCATCCTTATTGATTTGAAAATCAAATGTAATTGGGTCAAACTTTTGAGCTTAAAAAGTGTTAGTTTTAAACAGAAATGTTACACTCTCCAAAATGCAAAAATAAAACACAGTGCTCCTTACATTTACATTTATAACATTGTGTTTAAACACTTCAATAATTGTATCACACATTTATTGACAAAGTGATCCTTACATTGATAGATAGATCCGTAGATCCTTTACCCATCTTTGCTAATGAAAGCTTCTGCTTTTCCTGGATGCTGCTTTTGGGCCAAATCATAACTAAATGAATGTGGTAAAGGTCTGCAATGCAGCAAGGGATGTTTATTAACAAATGGAATTAATGCTGGCCCTACTAAACCTGGAATACTTTGGGTTCATATTGAATGCAATGAAATAAAAGTAAATGTAGGGAACACTGTAGGGGGTTTTGTTTTTGTTTAGTTTTTTGTTAGTTTGTTATTGCATTCACCATACGGTCCCAAACGTTTTTTGTTTTGAGGTTGTAAAACTCAAACTTTTTGGTTGTGCACATACATATCATCCACAAACTGTAAAGTCTGTCAACCCAGTCATTTGTTTGTGGGTTGCCTGTGTTCAAAAACATGATTCAACAAGCCTTTCAGACATGGCTCAATTATATATGTTACAAAATGGCTGTTTAGAATTATACTGCCCACCATATGAGAAAGAAACCCCAACCACAGCTTGAGAACTTTTTCCAACTGCTAGCTGCTGTTGTTGGCACTACAAATCAGTACATCTTCCTCCAGCTATAGAGGACAAAGGAGTAGCTGAATAGATAGATTATTATACATGGCTAAGGATCAGCTCCACTCTAAGCTAGTATAACTTATTTCTTGAGTCAGTAAATAGATAGCATTGTGCACAGTGTCTATATTTTTATTAAATTTGCAGTTCATACTTAAACTTACATGTGAGTAAAACTGAATGTGTAAGAGTCAGTTGTTTCTCAGATTCAAGACCCTAGGAACTATCAAATCCTCATAAAGAAAATGACTTTTTATTGGCATATTTTAACGTGAAAGTTTACCTTAATAAAACAAACCAATTAAGCATACCATATAATTTAACACTTAAGGGAATTAATTCACGTGTATAATCATGGCTTTGTATCACAGTGTGTGGTAGGATGATCGCATTATCATTTAAAGGAACAGGCGCCCAAAACCAATATTTCTGAAAAGGGCTCTTTAACTAGAATGAAAAATGGTAATTTGTCACCTGTAGTTCTCTGGAAGCGAGCTGATAATTAACCTTTACATGAGTCTTGAGTCTTTAAGGGAAGCTTTTCATAAGAATTACTAATTCAGTTATAATTTAGCAGCTTTAGTGGAGTTTAAGGTTACATAATGGCAATTTATTTTAACCAGAAAGCATACAATTTAGAATGGCTGCCTAGTACTGTCTCATTGTCTTCATTTAATTAATTCTGTATACCCTCCTCTGTGTGTGGTGGCAGGACTCATGGCACACTGCTGGTAGGTGATGCCTGGGGCAGGGTCTTCAGCTGGACCTGCGAAGACTAATGGACTAGCTGCCAGTTATCTACTCCCTGCAACCCATACAGCTGTGACCACTGCATGCTACAGGCTCCAGAAAAACTGTACAGGCCCACTGTATGTCAGAAGAGACGCAGACACAGACTTGGTCTCATCGAGGTTTTCTCATCCGGGCCAACAACACAACACTGCTCATTTAAGAAATGCAAGATGCTGCAGATTTGTGTGTAATTTCAGTTTGAGCCATGGTGGAGATCAGTCTTATTGTAGGTTTGGTTTTCCTGTCTGTCTTCCTGAGTGAACTTGAAGCCAAGTGATGTTTATTTTAGAAACATCAGTCTGTCAGAATTTCAGGGCCGTCTGTGTCTCGGCCTTGCATTATCTTAACTGGTGATTGTTGTTTGGTTATTTTTACCCCCCGCCCCCCTTTTTATACTTTGAGTCAGCCATTGTGATCCTGCAGCTGGTTTCTGCTTATTGTGCTCTACTAGAATCCAGATTGTCAAATCATGGCATTTTATATCAGATTCCTTGGCATATAAATGTATGTGAATATGACTCTCACTTTTTCCACCTAGTCAACAGTCAAAATCAGCTATTTTTATTAAAGATGTACATTTTATTGGAATGCTAAATAAGCTGAATTTCTGCTTATTTTAACCTGAAATTATATATATAACTGTATATACTGTTTGTAGTCCTCCTGGTGTTGCTGCTCGTTCTTAGGACTTACTTGGAATTGAAGCGCTGACTCATCCTTCCCAGCTCAAAAGGGAGTGTGTACATTTTTTTCCCCCTCTACTCCAGTTTGTGTTTGCAGAAATGCTTAGCAAGCACTTTGGCATTAATTATCTTAAAATCCATGATACACAATGATTTGCTATTGATTTCAAGAGAAATGTTATTGTCCCATATGTCTTGGCAAGCAAACTCTTGATCTTGCACTTAAGTCTTGAATATAGACTTTTCATATTGCTATACTAACAGGCCATTATTGCTACTGTCTTTTTCAGAAACACTTTTATTGGTTTGTTGAGTAAAACATGGTTATCAATATAATAGACAACACAATATGCATGGAGTGATTGAGAAAAATGTATTTTTTATACAATTAATCAATACATTTTTTTATTAAAAGTATGTATGGCCATGTATTTAACTCCTGCTAAAACCTCCTTTTAATTGTTTGATTTTAATTTTTGTCACATGAAAATTCAAGTAATTGAACTCTACGATTATTACTATTGCCTTCAGAGGTCTCAGAGTCCATACCTTGACAAGTCAATGCCTTGTTAGCAAAATCAAGACCTACACAATATTAGGCAGCTGCTTTTGTTGTTGTTTGATCAGTTTAGGTAGAATATGATAACTATTCTGACTTGAATAAAGGTTAGAAAAGCAAAAAGAAGAGGACCCAGAACTGACATTGTTAGACTCCATAGCAGACCTTTAATGCTTCAAATATAGATCATCTCCATAACACCTGATATAACCATCCCACCAGGTAAGAACTAAACCACTGCCATGCTGACGTTAGTGCATGTTCTGAAGAAAGAGATGGTCATGAAGCATGAATAATTAAGAGAAATTACATTTAATGGCACCAATGTTCCAAGTGGTTCCAAGTGATAAGATGGGAGAGTTGTTTATGATGGATGCATTCATTTCAGTTAGTTTGTTATTGTGGTATCACCTGCTTTTCCACATGTTTTCAGTAGCACCGAGGTCTGGTTATATTGCTCTCCCAAATTCGATGACTCAATTTTACATTCACCATAATAAAAAATATAGCACCTTTAGTGTTCCATGCTTATACCTGTTCTTAACGTCGCTGTCTTTTTTTTTATGTTGCACTTCATTTGTTGTGCACATTTCCAGGTCGTGCTTCGTTTGTCTAGGTGTGCAGCCTATCACCATTGAAAAAACAAGGCCCTGTTATTAGTAGATCCCACTAATTTTATGTCTGGGGAGCTCATATTTGCTAAGCTGTAGGCATTTTCCCCAGTAGGAGAAAATAGTTTAAGCCTTTGCAAAATATTTAGTTGTCTGAGACTTAATCACTCTTCCCAGACAAACTGTCTGTGCTAAGCATGCTGAAACCATTTTAACACATCATATGCATGTGCTAACACAACCATCAACCACACTCCCAAACTAAATGTCTCTTACACTTAACATATTTTTAATGGCAGATATTCAATGTAATTGTATTGCATTTGCTTTCTTTCTGGGTTTATGACTCAACAGTACTTTCCCTTTGTTCTCTGGTGTATTATTTAGGTGTGAGCATTAAGACTGAGCTTTGTGGTGTAATGCTTTGAATTTCCCAGTGTTTCCCAGTGGCTCCATGTTGGCTGTGAAAGGAGAGAGCAGGGAGGAGCCGTGATTAGGCAGACTTCACAATGCCCACATTAGGCCATGCTCCATGTGCCTCCCTTAGGAAGAGGGTTGATTGTTGCGCTATTCCCATCCTTCTGATATTGCATCCTTCTAATGCTTGTAATTAAGGAGCCTGAACTGTTCAATGAAGCAGGTACAAGCTAAGCCACTTTGTACAATAGGATTACATGATCAGCCTTTCAAGACTCTTTAGTCCATCCTTCTGTAGTCTGTGCTGATTCATAGTGTTTAAGGAGAGACATGATGGGTCTGATTCCTTACGTGATCCATTTTCTACTATTTCTATATCATAATATAATCCCTACTAGCCCTAAACAGATGTGTATTTACCATGCACACATACTTTATTCATTCGCTGTCATATATGACATATCCACTGGTTTACCTTTCTCACTGTTGAAATGGACAGCAAACACTGGTCTAATACAACTAGATCTTAGTCCAGTAATGTAGGGATGGGTTATTCAGTGCATGTATGCTGTTAAATCAGCTCCATGTGTGTAAGTGTATAACTACTTTACTGGTGCTGGTTTGCTCAATAGCTTACATTTGGACTAGACATTGTTGTAAATTGGTTGAAGTGTTTAGAGACCATTTATGTTAGCTACTTGTTTGACTTTTGCCTGCTTATTTGTGGTTTTTTAAGCGTGTCTGCATGTCATGTTGTACAGCTTTGTTTTTCCGGCCCCCCTCATTAACTTTATATTCTCGCTTACCTATAACTATGTAGACTAGGTCAAATTCACTCAGTGAGTCTCTGTTTCATCTAGACTTATCTTCCATCATGCATTTTTGTTCAAATCAAAACTGTCCGGTCAGTCACACCAGCCTCTTAAGCATTACAGCTTTCTCCTTTACTTTATTACTGTACCTACAGTACATGATTTATGTACACAATAATTTTTATAATTGTAAATTTACATTAATTACAATAATATTTTGTATATGTATAACAGTTAGACCTCAGATGCAGTGTACTGTAGATGGTAACGAGTTTTCAGTGGTACCTCTGGCGCATTTATCAGTTTTAATAATTTTTTATCATCATATTTCTTGTAACGTGTATATCAGTTACTCATAGTTTGCATGCAGTTGTCTTGTGAAAATACCCCTCACATTTACATATCAGCATAAAAGGCTGTGTTTGGTGTGTGATCTGTTTTTAAGACTGTAATGCGTTTGTTAAATGGCGCACATCTGTACTACCATAATAGACAGTATTAACATTGTCAGGTTATAACATTGCGACAGGTCTGTGGTGTTTGACATAGTAAATCACAGAATCAGGGGCACTTTCTTTTTATCTGAAATACAAATGAATCACAGTACCATTAAAAATAAAAAATAAAAAAACATACTTGTGGGATAGTTTGTGACACCAAGTGAAATGCTGAAAAAATCACCCACAAACTTCAGATGGACTCAGTTAGTAAGAGTGGAGAGCCTTTTGTGATTGCAACGGAGCAAGAAATGACACATTTGAGTTTTCGTATTACTACATGATCTGCAGCAGTAAGGATTAAAACAAGAAGTACTTCGCAAAAGTATTTAAACCGCAGATTCAATGGGAGGTTTTTCCTTTAGGTCAGTTGTGATTTGATGCGCCTAACAGGAAATTACAATACAAATAATGGTAAAATACGCAAAGCATGATGTGATTATCTTAAAGCACAACACTGTCCTGAGTTAACATTGGTGATCTACATTGTCTACTAACATCACATTCATTCACTGTCCTATCCAGGGTTGAGAGAGAACCTGTGCGTAGCCGGAGAGACAGGGCACAACACAGGAACAAATGTAGACAAAGAACCAATCCATCATAGGGCACATACACTCACACACATATTCACACACTAAGGACACTTAACCTAACACACATGTCTTAGGAATGTTGGATGAAACTGGAGTACCTGGAGAACATATGCTCCACACGAGCAGAGCCTAAGGGTCAGGATCGAACGAGGGATCTTGGAGCTGTGAGGTGGCAATGCTAACTACTGCACCACCATGCCGCCCTTACACCGCGTCCATAATAAAAAAAAATACATTACAGTTGATAAAGATCCAGCAGTTTAGGCCAAAGCTCCTCCCAGATACAGCTGCTCTTTATCAGATTATTGAACTACACAAGAAAATAGCATAACTAGTTGATTTTGTGGCCTTCTTTTAGTCTGCTCACCAAGAGGAATTTCATGCCTCCACTAGTCCTCTGTTTAAATAACAAATAGAATAAACTTTTCCAAATTTGGCAGCTGGTTTGAATTTGAAAGAGGATGTTGTTCAGAACCCAATATGATTGAGAGCAGATGAAAGCACTTTCATGCATTTTTCCGAGCTTTTCCCAGTTATTGTTGAATGGTAAAGTCCCTCTTCTCTGTTGTCCCCTTTATCTTGCTGGGGCTGAGCTTGTTTAAACACAAAATATCATATCGGCCGCAATTTAACCTAACAAAAAGTGTTCATACCGTGTGTGGGCTGGAATGCCATGGCCAATGTAAACCGACTACAAGGTCATCATTGTTTCAGAATAGCAAGAGTCGATGAACTGTTTACTTTATATCTGATACTAATCCTCAGAGCTTGTGTCACCCTTTCTCTCTCCCTGTTAAGGCCTCTGTACTAACTCCCCAGTGCAGCTGCTCATTAATATGCACTGTGACCACAGCTAAGGGAGGGAGGGTCGCTCTGTTTAACCTTTGTGCAAGTGGCTAATTGTGCTAAATGGAGCCGCTTAATAGACTGGAAAATAATCATCATATATCTCATAGAGAGAAGCAAATGACCTTCTCAAAGACAAAGATTATCTCAGTTTTAATACGTTCCTGATTTTGTGCTATTAAATGTCAAACCATTTGGGCACTTCAGAATAATTCAATCAAATAAATTATAGCATCTAGGCAGAACCATCTTGTAGCCTAACCCAATTATAATGCACTGTAAAGCTAATTATTAACCACGATTACAATTAGTGTAATTAGAGTAAATGTAACCATTAGAGGGTTCATCATCGTAGCTGACTGGGAGCTGTATGGGGAGATTGAGTGAAGCACACCCTTCTCAAGTCAGAGAGAATTACTGCAGACCTCAGATTGAACTAAGACCTGCAATGATGGCATGCTTTTAATCATTCTGTCAAACACAAGCAGCACACATAAGCAAAGAAATGTTACTTCTGACCTTTACCTGTTCTAACCCTAGTATGCATAAGTATGCTATTGTTTTAGCCATGGTAAAACACCATATATAATTACTTTAGTCTCTTACGAATCAGTCAGCAAATACTGGAAATTCAGAAAAACTGCTTTAGTAAAGTGGCAAGTATTTTATTTTGTGGGACCTCCCCTTACACTTAATAGCATCATCTGGCATTCTGCCCTTTTACAGAGGAAGTTTGATTAGGAATGGTCTTTTGGGAAGGCTCATCCTCTTCCTTTTTCAAGAGGAACATGGTGAAAAGATTAAGATATGCTAAAACATAAATATTTGAATGAAGATCAGTGGAAAATAATGTTATTCGTGATTAATGCAATTTTTAAGTTTTTGAGTTTAAACGTCGACAATATGTTATTTTGGTCCATTTTTTTCCTGCGAGCAAGTCTTAAGCTGTGCAACAGTACAGAGATGTAATCGTCACAGTTTTCCTTTTCAAAATCCTCCACACATTCTTTATTTTGACTGCGGGTACTACAGTCTAGTAATACCACCTTTTTTCACAGCCATGCCTTTGTAATGTGTGCAGCATGTGGTTTTGCATTGTCTTGTTGAAAAATGATTCACATGACCACAATAAACGTTTCTACTATATGATGGTACATTGCAGATGCTTCGATCCCAGAGAAGTTGCTGTCACTTTGGACATGGTTAACATGAAGCTTCTCTTTTGCACAGTAAAGTTTTAAGTGGCATTACTGAATGTTGTACTTAAAGGTTTAGTAAAGTAATCCATTGTCCATGTGATTATATCAGCTATTGTTGAATGATGGTTCTTGATGCAGTGCCATTTGAGGGATCAAAACTCACGAGTTGCACCCTTAGCTTTTACGCACTGAAATTCCTCCCAATTCTTTGACTCGTTTAATGATATTATGCACTGTAGAGAAAAAAAATATGCAAATCCCTTCCAATCTTTCTTTAAGGAACATTGTAATAATTTCCTTTTTTTTTTAATTAATTACTAGCTTCCAGTTGCCCCTGTCCCATTTAAATGTGTTTCAAGCCTGAAATGCAGAAATGGATGTTTATTAACAAATTAAATGAAGATGACCAGTCAAATCATGAAATATCTTAGGTTCATACTGTCTGCAATGAAATAAAAGGTAAAGTAAATGTAAAATGCACTCTGTTTTTATAGGCATTTTCCATACTGTGCCAACATTTTCTGATTTGAGATTGTACAAGCACAATGTATCCTCTGTGCCAAAACATATGTTATGTGTGGTGAAAAATGGCAACATTACAAAGTGGTAAATGCTTTAACGGCCCAACTTTATTTGGAATATGTTGCAGGCCCGATTTGATATTTATTAACAAATAAAATGAAGCTGATAAGACAAAACAGTAAATAGCACAAGTTCATATGACTGTTTAAATATGATTTTTCATATTTTTCTGATTTGGTGTTATATATGGTCATTATACTATTGCTAGAATAACAACTTTAACAATGGCCCAAGATTTTCACACACTACAGTATGTGTGAGAAGTAAACACTTATATGGACTAATTTGCTAATTTGCAATGTTATGCTTCCTATGGGACACCAATGTAAGCAAACAAAAAGCTTTTCACACTTAAAACATTTAGCTGAAACCTCTATCCAAAGTGACAGATGTTTTTTGTGTTCTCTAGCCTATAGCAAAATAACACTATTTAACTAAAGCTTGTTAGGAGTGGTGTAGTAAGGCAACAAGAAAGAGTAGCCTGCTAACAAGGTAGGAAGAACGTACAAAGTGGGTCTTCGCTTGTGGTTTGAAAAACACTGAGCGCTAAGGTTTTCCAACCTAGGGGTACATTCTGATCATGTTTTTGAAGGCTAGTATGACATAATATCTGTTTGTTAACTTCTGTAACTCCAAATGGCTACTGTGAAGATTTTATATTGTATCTAACTTTTTTTTAGTTAGATCCTTTTTCATTTACATACTTACACAAGTGAATTATGTGGGGAAAAACAGTAAAGCATTTTTCAGGTCTGAAAATGTAATTTAATTGAAAGTGTGTATAAGATTAAGAATACAATTTGCATACATGATGACGCATATAAAATGGATGATCCACCAGCTTTGAACAGACTTCAGGGGAAGGAATTACACATATAGTGAAACCAAGAGCAGAAGATGATAAGTGAATAATTAAGTCTATAGGTATGTGCCTGTATGCCTGTGTGCTTGTGTGTGTGTGTGTGTCTGCTTGTAATGGTGTTGTACATCATAAACAAGAACAGATTTAAGTACTACCTTGTACTGATATCCACAGAATGTATACCCAAGCGTACCTGAAATAATGGTCCAGTCCCTCTCTAGAGCTTTAGGATATGTTAACATGTGAGATGAAATTGCTTCAATAAGAGCTGCCTCATTATGTATCAATAACTTGAAACACATTGGCAGATAATTCTTATGAACCACATAGGATGGACAAAACTGGCATGGTCAAAAATTACATTTGTATTACATATATTACACAATTATCAAAATTAAATAGATGTATTGCATCAAATTCAAATGTGTTCAAATACATATACATATACCTCTGTACTGGAAATAATGTAACAGTCCGGTAGATGCATACACAATACAGAGGGAGCTTATAAATAATTTGATTCCAAACAGCTTCCACTGAATTTATACTTTCTTTTCCACAAAGAGGATCTGGGCGTATACAGTTCCTGTGCACTGTGCTGTGCTTTCCAGCTGTGCCATCCCCGAGCTGCTGCGTTTAACCTCAGGCAGTTGCTTGACCAGCTCGAGCTCAGCGTATGTCAGGCTGTCGTTTATCACTCGTGGCTTCAGACAGGAAAAGAACAGAAAGTGAGGTAAAGAAACTCAGAATTCCAAAAGTGCAAGCGGTCATTCAGGAATGCATGGAAGGAGCATTGAGTATACATCAGCACTTTAGGATTGGTTTTAAGCCTTGAACGTGTATGCAGGGTTCATCTCAAACATAATATATTGCTCACAAAAATTAGAGGATACTTTAAAATGAAATCTCCCATAATTAAATATGCCCTTATTTTTGTGAGCAGTGTAATATTGGACTTCATACAATTTCTATTTCTAAATTTCTATTCTATCACAACAGAGGAGATTAAAATACAGAAGGAGAGCTCATAAGTATTAGTTTAATTAAGTTAAACAAAGGGATATGTAACAATAAAACATATCAGATGTGCTATCAAAAATTGGATCAGCAATCTGGTATATATGATATAAGTATTTATCAGTGCAGCTCTGGAAAAAAATAAATAATTCCATTCCAGTGTGTGAAGAATCTCGATATCCTTAATGAGGCACAGATTTGGTGATCATCATATTTTATTTTGAAAAAGAACAAGATACATGATCTGTTTGAAATATTGATTTTATTAACTTAAAAAACGCCATTATTGTCTTGTTAAGAAAATGAATATAAACTTGTTTTCTGTAATAAACTTGTATTATTAATCAAGGTCTAAAAACACTGCATTTCTTTCTTAATTTTCTTATTATTCACAGTTAATAAATGTTATTATTATAGCTGCAAATACATATTTTTATTTGCAATTCTGTCAGTAAATGACAGAATAAAAAATAAAAAAAAAAAACCCTCACCCCCGATGTATTTGGATATTGACTCCTTCTTCCCCTGTCTACTTGCATCACCCTTTTTCTGCTTTCTACAGTCAAACCCATGAATCACCTTTGGTCAAGATGGGTTAAAAAAAAAAACTAAAGACAAAATATGTTATTTTATTTAATCCCACAATGAAATATACAATTATAACCTTTATCAAATCAAATTGAATTCTAATCAAACCTTACTTCATGCATTCTTCTTTTGGCTTTATAGCAGAACTGAAGCTTACTTTGTATTAAAACACTGCTAAATACAAAATAACTCCTGATCCTCTATAGTCTGAGCTACTCTCTAGGGAACTCCCCTGTTCACCTTCCATTACTGGTTTTCAGTAGGGTTTGAGTCAGGTCACTGGGAAGGTCATGTCAATGCCTCAGTTCTTGGGTTATTAATCAATTGTGTGTAGTTTTAGATGTTTAATACAAATGCTTGTGTTTTTGTATTTTATCATGTTGGCATTACAAATCAAAGTTTGCCTAACAAACTGTAAAAAAAATTAATCTGTTTGCTTTATTTGTTTGTATTTTTCTTTGAGAAATATTTTCTTTGCTTCCCATCCTCCACACTTGCCATATCTAGCTTATATGCGTAATACAGCTCTGGTTATTATTGTTATATTATTCCAAAATACTTGATATTTGAGCTGTCAAACAATTAAAATTCTTAATCTTGATTAATCATGTTTCTGTTTGCTCGCTCCTATTTGACCCTAAATAGATTTTCAATTAAAAAGCACTATACAGCCATACAAAACAATAAAAGATGCAATACAAAGGAGTGCATTTATTAGATTTTTTAACAATTTAATCACATTGACTGCAGCACAACTTATCATTGGGATTTCTAACCGAGGACTTGCCAGGGTGCTGCATTCAGACCGCAAGAAATACAACAGATAGTTATCAAAATTAATTTTTATGCAACATTTCATTTTAATTAAGTTTATTGTATTACAAACAGCATGTACAAGGCATGCGGCAGTCACGCTGTTAAACAATGCAGTGTTGTTAAATGTGTTTCTGTGTTGAATACTGAGAAATGCCATATAAAGGAGTGCCAAAAATGTACTTAACATAAACTTACTTTACTGCCCTCCTGAACTCTTTTACACGTGCTCTATATTAGATGTAGAATGTAAGGAAGTGTAATCAGGAGGCTGTTTCAGACATGGTTAAGCATTTAAAATTAACTGTGGTAAAGTATTTTCACCATAAACACATTATTAACATTATTCTTATTTTGTCAGATATGGGAATTCTGATGTGTGTAGCCATTTTTAGAGTCATTGCCTGATTTATTAAGGCGACATTATATACTATATATCGTCTCAATTCCTTTTTGTGTTCTTTATTCTTCACACATTGATAATGAACTAAGTGTATTTGGCTAGTGTAAACTCAAATTAATAACCAAATTAAAAGAGAAAATAGGCCAGTTAAGAATGAACAAACACTGTAGTTTAAGTGGAAAAATAAAATGAACTATGACTCAGTTATTGTTTTCAGTGTGAGTTTGATTAATTATTAGACATATCATAACCTGTTTTACCCAAGTTTAACAGGGGTCAATATAACCTTACTTAGAGACCGTCTTAGAAATTACACTTTATTGAATATTTCTTTATTTCTTTTTTTCCACTCTTTTGTTGTAATAGGGAAATTTTTAATTGGGCAAATGTTTACATTCAAAATGTGCCATGTCAGAAATGCTTTCTACAAAATAAATGGCCCAGATATTAAAAATATCATTTGTTGCATCACAAAAAACTTGCCCTAAAAATCTTAATGCTAATCAATTTTTTAAGATCTTAAACTTTAAGATTTTAAGACCTTGTCCCCAACCCAGATTTTAACATTTCTCTGCTCAAATAAAATTATAAAAAGTAGTCAATTTGTGTTTTTTTTAATTAAAAAACAATGTTTTTTATTTCAAAAAACACTTATAATAAATAAATACATAATTTGTAATAGCTCAAAAAGACTTTAACATTCTCAAGCAAATACCCATGGAAACAACGACTGACAGGGGAGCACATGAAAACCAGGTGTGACAGTATGATGTCTGGAAATGTCAAGAATTTACTCACGTATTCCTCCTGATCACAGAGTAGATTCATTCAACATCAGCAGTAATTTTAATGAAATGTTCACATTATTTTAATGTATATAAAGTGCATCTTATCATAACTGTTGACTAGCATTAACAAAACCATGACATAGTACTTTTTGTGTTTTTTTTTTTTACTGATAACGTGTCACCAACACATTTATTATTTACAATAATTTATTTAATCAATTATTATATCAGTTATTATTTGATTACATATAAACTCAATGTAAGGACAGTTGTAGCCATCATCATAATCATAATCTAAGTCTTTATTTTAAAGCATGTAAACATTTACTGAAACAAAATTATCATTATTATTATCTCTTTTTAAAAGATGGTAAAAGAGCCCCAGTTGAATAATCACCCAATAAAAAACATAAGAAACTGCAGTATGAAGCAAGCATATTTAATAAACAATTACCTTTCTAAAAACACAATAAAGGTCAATTAAATTATACCTTTCATAACTGTTTAATGAAACAGCAATTTTAACAATCAAATATTTTATATATATATATATATATCCCGATGTGGTCCGATATATATATCGGACCACATCGGGACGCGATTGTTTTGGGACTAATAACCGGCTCGTCTGTTTACACGAACATGCCATATGTTACAAGACGGGACGTGCTATGTAACATATTAAATGTTTATTAAACCTGTATTGTGCGATTTACATGTATAGCGAACGTACAAACAAGAACTACTGCTGCTTACGAACTTTGTTCATTGAAAAATAAATTTGCAACCGATTTAAAGTTTTTCAAAACAATCTACAACGCAATGTATAGGTACTCAGCATGCAAAATATAATACTGTTAAAAACAAGTTCTTACTAAATTCCAGTGAACGTTTGAAGAACTTATCCAGTGTGCTCTGACGCGTTCTCTTGACGGACTGCACTTGAACAAAATCAAGAAAGTGGTGGGCGTGTTCACCACAACTTTTCGGATTTCCTGACCTTTGATAAAAGCATACATTTTCCCGGGAATCCCAAAAATTCCCCCATAAATTGCTGATCTGCTTTGCATCCGCTAGGTGGCGACTTGTGGCTTCTTTTTCTCACGTTCTTTGGTTCAATTAAGCGGAATTTTGGTCCAAATAAGCAAATACAATTACACGTATATAAAAGGATTTGTTTCGGTACTTTAGTATTTGGTCTGAATAAGCGGCTGGTCCCATTAACCGTTGGTCCGATTACATACTCAGAAAGGACCATTTTACCATAACTAATTAACCTAATCCATGTCTTTGGAATGTGGGAAGAAACCGAAACCCAAGGGTAAACCCATCAGTGTTTATGAATGTGTTCCTAAAGCTTACTGGCAAATAGAATAAAAGCCTCGTGCAAACACGCGTGGAGTGAGCTACAGACAAAACAGTCCCATTAGAGAAATGGTGCACAGCTAGTAAAGTTGAGAAATTTGAACAACTTAAAGCACTGTAGGAACAGAGGCTTTCACTTACCTCAGCTTCTGTGACTCTTTACTGGGGTTAAATTTTGTCTGTGGGGGTGTTATGACCTACCCAATGGATCATTTCAAATTAGAGGTATGCATCTTTTAACATCCACAATACACTCTGTGAACTTTTAATTTATGCAGTGTGGACATTGCCCAAACACATTTTAGAGGCTCCCTTATTTAGCCATGTGATATGGGACGCTGTAGTACTTTGTACTGACTAAATAGTCAAGAAACTGATTTATTTAATATCAACACTGACCACACATATTTTTCAATTTTCATTTAACATGTCATCAGGACAACATAAATCCGACTAGACTGGTCTTCGAGCTCTTTGATCTTGGGCTGTGTACTTTAGACTAAGGGAAGAGCTGTGGTTTTACAGTCATATAGATTTCTGTAATATTTAATGTTGAACGGTTGTCTTCTTCCCTTCCAACTGTGATCAATCAGGTTTCTTCATTGCTGGGGAGGTGGTTTCCTGATATTTAATGTGATCCCTCTTGGCCATGTTACCTTTTGATTCTTCCCTTTCTAGCTATGGTGCTATAGTTAGTGGAGTTTACAAAATTTCAAAGTGTAAAGCTTCTTTGAGAGATTGTTTCATTGTAAAAAAAAAACTATATAAATAAATTTTACTTTTAACAAATAAAATGAATACAAAACATTTAATAGAATGGGTTTATACAGTCTGCAATGATATAGAAGTTAAATAATTTTTAATCTGCATTTTCCATACTGTTACAGCTTTTTCTGATTTGGGGTTATACTTTTTGGTCATATGGAAGTTTACATTAGCCGCTGCAATATCTACACTTGCATACAAGTTAAGACGTATAAAGACATTAATTGCTATAGAAAATATGGAGAGGAATAAAGTAATATCTCACCTGTTGGGCTTTGGCAAGCTCCTCCTTCAGCCTCTCATATCCTTTTTCCCTGACTTCCATGACTGAGGGTCTGCTGAGGTGTGACATGCTGTTTGTGTTCAAACACAAAAGACCTCCTCCATCATCTCCCACTGAAGAAACCCAGTCACCTGACCCTGCTTCCTGGTAGGTGGCACCCAAGACTTCAGCCTCCAGTTCAGGTAGACTATGGAAATACATTCAGTCACATTTACAGTTCAACTTTGGAACGTGACCACTTTGCAACACTTTGCTAGATCTTGTATGATTCCAGACACGTGACACGTATGCCCTTTCCACATAGGTGGAACTCATCAGTCTCAGTTCAGTGCCGATGTCCATTCAAATCCACTGTAAACTGTTACACAGAAATTAAATATAACTTCTCCCCCCATTTATCTGCACCCAATACCCTATAATAAGAACATAAAAACAACATTTAAAAAATTTCTGCAATTGTATTGAGAAAAGCATTTAATTTTGTATTCAGACATTTTGACATGACACTTGAAATTTAGCTTTGGGGCCTCGTATTTCTCTTGATCTCTGGAATGCTTCTACAGTAAACAATGCATAGAGCAAAACCTCAGCCACAAGGAGGAAATAACTGTCTGCAGAGCAAAGAGACAAGGTGGTGTGAAAGCACAGATCTGAATACTTATGGCAATACGATATTTTAGCTTTTCTGTTTAAAAAAAAAACAATTTTGCTGTCACTCTGCCATTATAAGGTATTGAGCGCAGAACAATGATATAAAATGGTCTGAACATTGCGAATACATTCTTCAAAAGTTACAGGAACACTTTTTTTAAAAATCAGAGTAAAACACAAAATTTCAATACTGATCTGGTTGGTTAAGTAGCAGAAGAGCTTGTAAGTCAGTTTCAACTGCATAGGTGATAATAAAATGTAATGTGCACTAAAGGAGCAGCAATAAGACGACCTCCAAAACAGGAAAGCTTTAAGGTGGAGGTTTGTCTCTCCTTGTCTTTTCTGGCTGATTTATCACTAGTTTAGTTGGCTAGGGTCAGTATTAGTACTAGTAGCATGGTGCGGTACCTAGACCCCCTAGGTTGGCACATCACTATGTGCCATTGCCAGGAGGTTTGCTGTGTCTCCCAACACAGTCTTAAGAATATGAAAGAGATTCCAATTTGTGTTATGCCTGCCTATTGGCAGTGTAATTGTGTTAGTGGATTGTGGTATGTGCAGTCCCATCCTCCTGTCGCTCCAGCCAAAGAGTTCCAGTTGCGTGTGTTCTGTGTGGAAGATCGACAGAACAAATGCCAATACATTGCGCTCTGTGTGGATGATTGTCAGTGGACAAGCCAATAGATCGTCCTGCGGCTTAACTACAGGAGATCTACTCAGCCACTCATGAACGTATTTCAATGCCATACTTAATTTTTATTTTTGTGTCTATTTGTTGGTTCATTGTGGAAATTAAACTTGTTGGTTAATTGTTATCACTTAGTTAGCTGTCTGCACATTCCTTATTCCATCCATGTTTACCCTCTTATAAATGCAGATTTATCCAATGAGCAGTTGTGACTTGCGTGGGTTCATATTTGTCCTTACATCGCTAACATACCTGCTCATTTCTCAAAAGTTACGTAATACACCCCTAGTCGGGTCATAACACTATGGAAGTTAGTCTGTGGAAGCTGGACAAGACTGTAGAAAGTCCTTAACCCCTCAGAAGGACCATATCTGCTTCTTGATGCAGGAAGGAACAGGATGGAACACTGCCAGAGCCCTAAAAAGGACCTCCAGCAGGCCACTGGTATGAATGTGTATGATCAAACAATCAGGAACAGTCTTCATGAGGGTGGCCTGTGGGCCAAATGTCATGTAGTGGACCCATTGCTCACTGCCCAGCACCGTATAGCTTAATAGGGATATGCCATAGAACGCCATAATTGGAAGATCCACCACTGAGGACCTGTGATTTTTACAGCTGAGAGTACGTTTCATCTAAGCACATGTCTGGAGTACATGTCAGCCGGATACATATCTAAACACAGGGTCTGTAGATGCCATGGAGAATGTTATGCCTCCTGTAATGTCATTCTAAATTACAGGTTTGGTGTTGGGTCAGTGAGGGTGATGGACTAGGAGGCATATTCCTTGAAGGATGCACAGACCTCTAGAAGCTAAAAAAACTACCCTGACTGCTATTATATACCAGGATGAAATCCTTGGACCCCCTGCTCACCAGACCTCAATCCAATAGAACACCTCTGGGACATTTTGTTTCGGTCCATCCAACACCGGCGGGTTGCTCTTCAGACTGTGATGCCCTGGCCCAGATCTGAGAGTAGATCAGGACACTATCCATTATCTCATTAGGAGCATGCCCTGACATCGTCATGCAAGCACATGGAGTTAATAAAACTACTGGGTTCCATTTTGATTTGCTGCAAAGGACTAGCCTGCTGCACAATTTTTTCACTTTGTAGTTCGGGCTGTCTCTAAATTCTACCTAAGTACTCATATTAATTTCCATCAAACAATGTGACATCCTTGCGTTCCTAACAATACCATGCAGGCTATATCAGGAAATATACTGCTCACAAAAATTAGTTACATACAAACTAATTAAATATCCCCTATTATTTGTAAGCAGTGTATATTTTGCATGCCGTTTTTTCCCATTAAGCTCTGATTTGTTTTAAAGTGTTCCTTTAACTTTTTGAGCATTGTATATTTAAATGTAAACAACTGCATCAGTACTCCATAGTAATCCCACTGCTCGCTATGCATGGTCAAACAAAACTCACACGATTCCAAAGTTTATATCCTATAACGACAATTAGCGCTAATAAAAAAATTATTTGATTAAAAATTAACCCTTACTCAGTTTACAATAGATCACTTACCACTAACTCTTTAACTTAATTTATTACTGATTAGTTTTCTTAAGTCATGTAATACTGAAACATGGACTAGCCCTAATAAATCATTAACTTTAAATTATTTCTCCTCTCCTTAGCCTAATTACTCTCTAGTTGTGGAGGAGTAGGCTGATTGATTTGCTTAACCATAAATCCTATTACAATATTTATCCATACTGATAATTAATGTGACTGTTCCCAAACCACATAAGAAAAAAAATCATACATTTCTTGCTGGGAGGAATTGTTGGGTGGAATAGCTTGGCAGGGTATAAACTTTTATTAAAGTTAGATTTGCTCATTTTTTCATCCTTATAAAAAAAGAAAAATCCTCAATTTCCTTCTAGAGAAATCACCAAAATAACTAGAAACAATAAAGAGATTGATTATTTACAGTTATTGACAAAATAAGTAACGAACCAAGAAGTTGAAATGGAAAAAAACTTGCTATAAATGAATGTAATGATGATACATGTAAACGAATACAGTATTAAAGTGAAAGGTAATGGGACATGGTAAAATCTGTACAACTGAAAGAAGGCTCTAGGAAGCTCCCTGTTAGGCTTCCTCTAGCCTGAATACAAGATGAGATATGGTTGGGCATTGGACACATACAGGTTTCATATTACATCCTGTGGCACTTGTCCACAGATGTTGCAGCTAGGACTGTAGATCCTGCAGACATAGGCTGCTGAAGCTGGTGCCCCAGCTGGTCCCACAGATGCTAGATTAATGAAAAATCTGGCAACAGAGCAGACCAATGAATGAACGAATGGCAGGACATGCATTGTGCACCTTGGCAACAAATTCCCATCTGTGTCTGGATGGTGGACAGCAAAACCGTGGGACCTCCTTATGTTTGTTGGTGGATCAAATGATCTTCTCTACTTGTGGTCTGGGTTGTCCAGACCCTGTTCACCATGTACATGTGCTCTCACACAATCACTGTTTCCAACACCAAAAGTAGCCTCTGCAAGCCTTTTTATGGAGCAGCATGGGAAACACCTTTATTCCACATTGTGGCAAGACCCATTGAGTCTCATTAGACCACACCTGTAATCCAAACTGCACGGCGAGTTTTACAGCAATCTGGGTGCTATATTTTTCGTCAAGGAGTTTAATGCTGCCTGATTGCAAGTGTAATGGTTTCATTAACTTCTTTAATGACAAACAAAACTTGAAGCATCACAATACTCAGCTGTTCAGAAACCTATTATGACTTTAGTTACTAATACAGAACTGAATTCCTTGTTGGTATCCTCCAAGTCATCCTCATGTTTACCTGATCTAGTTCGTACACTACTTCAGCCCTTAGCCTTGGATATGTGCCTAAACACATGAATAACTAAATCTCAGATTTAAGAACCGTAACCCTTTCATTATAAACATTCTGTACAGAGAAGATAAGATAAGATAAGATACTTAGATAAACCTGAAGGCATTTTGAGTTGACCGCATTTAAACAGGCTGTCAGTCCATCTATAAAAAACATTGGTGTCACATTTGATTCGGACCTCTCACATTAGCAACATTTCTAGAATTGCTTTCTTATAACTACATAATGCTTCTTAACTTTAAAATATACCCTGTTTAATAAGCTATATGCGCTAGCCAGTTCACCTTTTTGCTGCCGATTTACCTGCCATTGTGTGGCTCATCAATTTTCAGGTCTCTGGGAGCGGGGTAAACAGGCTGAGTGGGCAACTGATCAATATCAAGCGTGGTAGGAACACAAGCTGTAGATGACAGAGAATGTGTACGGTACTGGGTGTTGGGTGGAGTGCTGGACTTCTGTGGTCCCAGTTCAGTTATGCCATGCATGTCCGGGGTAGTGGGTGATGCCAGGTTCACCTCCTGAAAACCTTCAATGGGTTCGCTCGCCATAGTTCAAGAGTCATAGTAGATCTATCTGTAAAGGAAAAATAAGCAGATCCAAGTTATATAGGCTACTATTAAAATCTAATAATCTCTACAAAACTACACATTTCTTCTATTGTTTAAGCCTTACTTCTGTTGTGAAGCATACAAAAAAATAAGTATTATGGCTAAGTTCATCAATATCTAAATATAATTATGTTCTATAATTTGAATTAAAAAAAAAGTCAATATTACAATAAGGTCAGGATGAAAAAGCACAGTTTACTTAGATATAGCACAATCTAAAAAGACAAACAAACCCAAAAAAGCAAACTTATTCGCACATTTCCAAACAAAAAGCTGTGGATGAACAGTGAAGTTCGCGATGTTCAGATGGTATTCCAGGCAGAGCAATAAAAGCGTGTGCCAACCAACTCGCGACCCTTTTCACAGACATTTATAATGCCTCACTGGCACAGTCCAAGATTCCTGCCTGCTTTAAAGCCACGACTACCATCCTAATTCCAAAAAATACCACCAACTCCTGCCTGAACAACTACCGTCCCATCACACCCATTGCGATGAAATTGAGAAGCTGATCCTGGCTCACATAAAGAGTCCTGAGCACTCTGGACCCACATTAGTTTAAATTAACAGACAATGCAGTCACCCTGAAAATACACATCGTACTCAACCCTCTGAGAGAACAAACGCAGACTGGTCTCCATGCTTCACACCCTTGGAATCATTGATACTCATTTGCAACTGGATCATGGACTTTTTCCATCAGAATGGGTGACCACACCTCACTATGTATACCCAAGACTGCTTCGCCAAACACAGCAACAACACCATCATCAAGTTTGCTGACAACACAACAGTCATCTGCAACATGACCAGCAATGATGAAGGAGCAGAGGATCAGCAGGGGACCAGAGTGCACGCACCCCTGCGCAAGGAAGGGACGACAGTGGAGAGAGTGAGCAGCTTTAAGATCGTCGGATTCCACATTTCTGAGGATCACTAAACACATCACATGTCATCTGGAAAGCACAAAAATGTCTCCACATCCTCCGACGGCTAAAGAGCGTCAACCTGCCTAAACAGCTCCTCTGCAATTTCTACAGATCTATTGTGGAGAGCATTGTGAGCAGCTGCATCACAGTGTGGTATGGCAGTGCCACTGCTGCTGAACACAAGTCCCTGTAGAGAGTGGTGGAAACTGCCCAGTACATCACCACATCTTCCCTCCCACCCATGCAGGACCTCTGCAACAATGTCTGAGGAAGTCCTTCAGCATCTCCTCCGACCCCACACACCTCAGCCACTTCCTGTTTCAACCCCTGCCATCCAGAAGGAGGTACAGGAACATCAGAGCCAGAGCCACCAGATTCAAGAACACCAGTCTCATCACCTACAACCTGAACAACACAGACTGACCACTGTCCACTCCCGTACATATTCACACAAAGCTCCACAACCTGTGTACCTCTAAAAATATTGCAATCACAACATTACAATCAGCATGAAAGGCTTAGGCTACCATTCTTAAAAGATGCAGCTGAAGAGTGACTGCATGTCCCACAATGTGCTGGGAACGCAACATTTATGAGACACTCGTAAAACATAACTATAGCTCCCAAAAGCCTTTAAAATGTAAGACATTGCTAATCACAGCGCAGAACAGGCCAAAATAATATTGAACTTTAACAAGGCATTTTTCCATGTTAAAGAGAAATTGCCTTTTTCGAGACCAGGTTCTGGTCGAGCGTTGGTCTGAGACTCGGTCGGTTTTAATTGAATGCAGATTAGTTTTGGTTGGGTGCAGATCCGAGATTAAATTAGTTCAGGTTAGCCATGAGTATGAGAGCCAGGGGTTCTAGTCAGGTGCAAGTCCTAGAACCCATCGGTTCTGGTCGGCCATGGGTCTGAGACACAGTCGGTTCTGGTCAGGTGCGGGTCTGAGACAGGTTGGCTTTAGATTGGGCGTGGGTCCTAGACCCAGTCGGTTCTGGTCAGCGAGGTTCCAAGACCCGGTTGGTTCTGGTGGGGCGTGAGTGACGCAGTTCTACTTCATGAGCTCTCTCGGCATTGGTGTATATGTTATTCAAAACACCTCTGTGGGCTGTAAATCTCTACTGCTGCAACTTGTCATCTGCAGGACTGAGGGGAACGTAGTTTAGAGCTTAGTTTGGTAACAGGAGAGCCTGGGATTCACAGGCATCTGTTCCAGGAAATCGGTAGTGATGGGGTAATTGTGTAAAATTACAGAAGAAGGCAGGGTGTCTCTGTCACATAGAATCTACACCAGCTGTGGGATGGGAGTGCTTTTGATTTTTAATATTCTAGTAGCATTGTCCCTTAAGTACCAGCTGGCAGTTTTGAAACCCCCTTGTGGGCTTTTAAATACAACCCCAAACCCAACGAAGGCGGGACATTGTGCAAAACAGAAATAAAAACAAAATACGGTGATTGGTAAATCCTTTTCAACCTATATTTAATTGAATACACTATGAAGACAGTATATCTAATTTTCAAAAAGATAAACCTTATTGGGTTTTTTTGCAAATATTCACTTATTTTGAAATAGCCTGAATTGCTAAAATGAAGAAAGTGTGGCACAAAGTGTCATGTTTACCTTTTTTCAATTCCATCTTAGCCAAGCAAAATACACAATGTAAAAATGATTATAAGCGCGCATATGCACACACACACACACAGTGAACAAAAAAGCATTATTGGCCTTTTTTTATCTTCCTATAATATGTACATAGTTATGGTACTATTAAAAATACAGAGGCAACTTGTTGAAATAATGATGATGTTATAATATGATAATGTTACTTAGAGTGAGTTATAAGTGATTGTAAAAGACATGCTGAGGTGAGTTTAACAAGATTCACTGCTTCATAGGAGTGTGACTATGAATGACATAAACCGTGACAATTTTTCTCATCAAGCTTGAACCTGTCTCGAGGAACTTTTAAAAAAGAAATCTGGCAACATAGTAGCAGTGGTGAGTGCAACAGCTCAGCAATCAGAGCAGCTCTCAGTAGAAAAGGTGTAGTAGTAAGAGTAGCAACCAGTGTAACGTCAGAGTTGAAGGAAATTCACATAGAAGATGCTCCTGCTACTTTTAAGTCATATGTATGTCTGCACTTTGGGTTCCCAGTGGAAACAATAGATGGTAACAGAGTAACATACAAGACACAAACTGTTTGTAAGTTCTATAAAAACAGTGCCACAGCTAATACTAGCACTACGCATAAACACTCACAGTACCACCATGGCTCTCTACTTAAGCTAGTCACTTCTCTAAAGAAAATGACGAAAGGACAGACAACACTTAAAGTGTTGCCTTTGGTCCTCAACTTCCAGTCAAGTTGCCACAGCAATAACAAGAAATATAGGCGTTTCATTGCAGCTGACATGAGACTATTTTCTGTAGTGGATTTAGGCAACTGCTCCACACATTGAAACAAAATACACCATACTACCACGCTCACGTTTTGCTCGCTCAGTGGTCTTGAATCTCTGCAAAGAGACAAAGGCTGCACAAAACAGCCATTGTTGTCTCCATGTGCCAAAGCATATCTTTATACCTCTGCTACCTCTGTCCAAAGTCAGTGTGTTTTTTCAACTACAGGGGACATGGTCGGTGCCCAAAAGGCTCAATTTTCAATAAAAATGACATTACTGTATCTTAGGCAGTTGTGCCAGTCTCTTAACTCTGGATAGTCTCTGTTTGACTGAATATGACTGACTGTGGTTTGCACTATACAGGACTAAGAACCGTTTTATTTATTTGTTTTATTTATATTGTTTTTATTTTTTTTTGTTTTTGTATACTCAATTTGTGTAAAGTTGTTCTGTTAGGTCACACACTGCTTCAATTAAAAGCTAGAAACTCCAGTATAGCTCATACAGTTAAGTCCTAACAGACTCAGTCATGCTGGAGAAAAAAAATAGTCTGGTAATTTGTGTTTTTTGCCTTTGTCAAATAAGACTCTAGTTTTCCTGACATTTTTTGTCTTTGAGGTTTTCTTAAAAATCTTTAAAAGTCTCGTCTTGCCTAGTTCTCATGAACAAAATATGGTGTCTCGTGTCGTGTGATGAGTATCTTGTCACACTCTACTTGCTCATTACCATTAATACCTATAGCTAATTTAGCCTTTAGGTGTTAGGAGGTTTAGCTACTTGAGGTGTTAAACTACTCTATCTACTTCACTGAACGTATACAGGGTGAAGCAAAAGGACACAGAACAGCCTTTTATTTTAGATAGGGAAATTAAATAAAAAGGGAAATTTCTTCTGAATACTCCAGCAAGTAATAGATGAGGTGGCCTATATTTTAGGCTATGTCGGGAACATGGCTGGCATCTTGAAAGCTTATTAGATCGTTAATTCTAAGCGGTATATGTGGAAAAAACCAGGCACTGCTCATCAGCTGCCCTATACAATCCCAACAGTGAAACATGGTGGTGGCAGCATCATGCTATGGG
>JAUZSU010000689.1:87074-102669 GCA_034780255.1 Parotocinclus maculicauda
GAGAACCTCAGCACTTCTAGAGTACCTCAGAATTTCCACCTGAAGCGCTTTCACATAAACTAGACTTTTAATTGTGTAATAGGGATTGATAACAGATACAGATTCTGCCACAATGAGAGCCAAGTGCAGACCGATAACGTATGCTTTTTAACTCTGGGACTTGTAGTTCTGTCTACGTGAGGCGTCCATAAGGTTCTCAACGGACTACAAGTGTAGTTTAAGGATTTCTCAAATTACAACATAGTACCACAAAATACTAACGAGAGCGTCTGGTATCATGCAAAGATTACACAGTGTGTATGAACTGTGTTATTTATAACGTTTTAAGTTCGTTACCACAGTAAATATTAGCACGTTACAGACGCAAAAGCTAAAAAGCTAAACATCGAGTCCAACAAAACGAGCCAAAACATTGAGTTTTAATCTTTCCACAACTCTTTGGAACTTGATGGTGATGGTTCACACCAGAACTCGACGTTTTTAAACTCGAAACGGCACCAACGTCGCTTAGAAAAGCATTTCAATAAAAAAAAAACACCAACAAACCACTCACAAATGCTACTTCATAAGCTAGCAACTTAACTCAAGAATTAAGACCGTTTTATATTTTGTACTTCCAATCTCAGACTTTATTTATTTACACAAGTATAATAAAAGAACAAGGAAAAGAAAACCAGTTTATAAATGTTAACACTTCCAACGGAAGAACATTTCGGCTATTGAGAAGGACAGAGTGTAGAAACCCGACACCGCCAACGCGCCGCGTAGCCGTACACGATCGACCCGCTACGATGTGAAATGTGCAAATGTTATCAACACTTCCCTGCTCCGTCTATAAAATAACATAACGCTAATCATAAACACACAGGCTCGCTATATTCCACGGTCGAAAGTTTGGCTAGAAGGCACAGGTTCGAATTAGCCGGGTAAAAATACGTAAAATCCTGAGTCACACATCGTACAAACCTTTCTCTGAGTACCGAACCGTTCGCTTAGCAAACTAGCTAGCAAGGACATTTTGGGGCTTTATTAAAAAAAAATAATAATAAAGTTTGTAACTTCAGTCTGCTAGCTGATAGAATGCCAAAGCATCGCTATGCTAGCTCCATAGCATACATCATTAGCAAAGTAATTAGCTAGCCAGAGACTAGAATGGCTAGTTAGCAATGTAGCCATTCGCCGTTATCATAGCGTCATTGTGTAGCTCATTAGCATACTACTTAACTTGGACTTTAGCTAGCAACTCGCATTATACAGCTTCACCTTTGCTAGGTAGTTGAAGAACAAGGTGGCTAATTAAAGCTGTATCAGAGTCATGTTCGCTTTTTAGCGAGCACTAGCGTTACTAGCTTTTATCTGCTAGCTTATTAGCCAGGTATTAGCCATTAGTAAGGTAGGCAAGCAGCTTGATATTACTTAACTGAGCAAGCTAGTTGTACTGAGATATCGTAGCATCACTTTTAAGCAATTTCATTATCAATCCAACGACCCTGCGTTACTCTGCTAGCTGGCTAGCAAGCTAATAAAACTTACCTGACGTACTAGCGATTACATTTCTCCATCGATTTCCCACCACACACTGAAAACCTTTAAAACTTCATGTTGAAAGATATGAAACATAGCCTGCTTCAGCTAGCTAGCAATCTGGGATGCGAGTTAGCATAACAGTAGCATGACGGAGCCCCCAGGTCTGTTAGCTAGCGTAGCTCGAGCGCCTTTTCCGGAGCATCACCCTGCTAACATTTCACAAATGCTAGTTTGATTACAAGCCTGGAGATGGAACGTCACTGCTACACTTTGCTAGCTAGTTAGCAAGGCTACAAGCCCGCGACAGTACTTGCCCGTTAATTGGAGCTACTTGAATTAGCCAGCTAACAAACTAGGATAACCAGTTGATGGAATTTCAGGACTTAATTTAACACCAAACCTCGACTTCTCTCGGAAGTTAGCGAGGCTACAACCCGCTCTTTGAATTAGCTAGCTAGCTGGCTACTAGCTAATTAGCATTCATGCTAACAATAAGAGGTTTGGTCTTCGTTTTGTTTTGCTAGCTCCGTATTCAGAAATGCAGTTAGCTGTAAGCGAGGTGATGCTACGGTTGTCTAGACAGGAAGTGATGTAACATGCTAGGTTGGGGAGTCGTGTGACTAGCCGTCGTTGTAACTTAGCCCAAACGGAAACGTCGCAGCACGATGTGTTCAGGTTAGTGTCGAAGAACAACGGCGGGAAAAAACAAAGAATAAAGCTAAAGCTAATATATGAATGGAAAGGTTAATATTGTAACGGGTCGGGTCGGGTCGGATCCCGTACGGTCGGGTCCAGTATGGTCGGGTCCAGGCTGGGATTCGGGATCAGTCCTTCAAACTCACGACTTCAGAAAGAAAAGCTAGAACACGACAACGGGGGAGGGGTAAGAGGGGGCGGAGCCACAGTAACCTCAGCCCTCCTGCCCGAAATCCTCAGTGAATTTCCTGAGCTTCTCCAGATCCTGTTAATTCACCGTGGGTTTGGTGTTAGCAAGAGAACGTAACATGTCCGTCTGTAACAAACACACACACACAAATAAATACACAGATACACACACATACAGACAAATAAATACACACACACAAATACACACATACAGACACGCACGCACACAGAGACACACGCACACAGAGACACACAGAGACACACAGAGACACACAGAGACACACAGAGACAGACACGCACACAGAGACAGACACGCACACAGAGACAGAGAGAGACACAGAGAGAGAGAGAGAGAGACACAGAGAGAGAGAGAGAGAGAGAGACACAGAGAGAGAGAGAGAGAGAGAGACACAGAGAGAGAGAGAGAGAGAGACACAGAGAGAGAGACACAGAGAGAGAGACACAGAGAGAGACACAGAGAGAGACACACACGCACACAGAGACACACACGCACACAGAGACACACACAGAGACACACACGCACACAGAGACACACACGCACACAGAGACACACACGCACACAGAGACACACACGCACACAGAGACACACACGCACGCACACACACACAGAGACACAGACACAAAGACACACAGACACAGCTGTGCTTGTGAGGGCCTTCCACGTACATGAATGACAATGAAGGATCGGTGTAGAAATATACTGCTACACACTGCTACTCTTAACCCACACCTTAGTTTTAGCAATCCTAGTTTTTCAAATAAAAAAGCAATTTGTGTTTAAAAACAATTGCATAGAAATTAGTGAGGCCCTATAACATTTTCTTACATCATAAGAACCTTTGGTTCCTCACAAGTACAGAAAGTTAACACACACACACACACACATACACACACACACACACACACCCCTCTTAAAATAAAAGTAAGCATTTATTAACAAATACAAAGACTTTGTGACATTAATATAACTTTAAAACCATTTGATCTGTTCTATTATTTTAGACTACACTCTGTGCGGTGCCGAAGCATACGTGTTTACGAAGACACCGTTCTGTTACAAGACAAAGTGCAACATCATAAAGCATGTGTAACTCATGCAACTAACACTTACGAACACAGTCAGGCAATCAACATGGCTGCTTTTTTTGTGCAACGTGAACAAATGTACGCCAAAAAAAAAAACCCTGGCTTGATGAGACAATAAACTGGAATGACGGCGCTATGTAAGCATTCCGTAAAAGGGAATGTAGAAAAAGAGGTTCGCTTTGTCCAGCGAGTGAAATGAAAGAACGTGTCACTGGTTTGTTGTATGTAGGCACCTGATGCTGGATGCAAATCTGCTCCCTGACTTTGATCCAGACCACTTTTCCATTGCTTTAATACTTGTAGTGAAAAAATCTCACACCCTGTCAAGCACACAAGGTTGAGTAAAAATTTGGGCACCACCTCTGCGGGAAGCTTATTTCGTCAAATAAACCATTAACATGTCAATCAAGGTCCTGAGAACTTACAAAAACATTACTGTTGGCGGCACTTGGGCGGCATCCAAGTCAGTCTGGGTTGAAAACGGGGAGGAAAGAACCCTGCTGGATCAGCTGAACAATCCAGCTGTGAAAGATGTGACATACTGTGACCCGGGGTGCCCAAACTTTTGCCCGAGCCTATACTGTACATTGAAAGTCTCTTGCTCTCTCACGCTTAGGCTTTGGTTAAATATTATTCTCATATATATTTATACTGTAGCACTTTCAGCATTGGTCATGGATGTAGCTCTCCAGTCATCCATGAACATCAGACTGAGGGGGCAAGAGCGACCGAGTTCCAAACCGAATCCTGCTTCATGCAGAGCATTATGGGAAGACTTAAATCTGCCAGCAGACTATCCAAAGCAGCTGGCAGCATTCATCATTCATCATTATCTGCATCGAAACAGAAAGAGAGGAAGCAGAGGAGAGATAAGAAGGTTGTAGACTGAAGCAGGGTTACATAACTGTGACTAGCAAACCATGCTTAAAACACTGGGGGCCAAGATTAAGGCAAATGCAAAACCTCCTCAAACTAAAATAAGCATCCCAGCAGCAAATCAGAAATCATGTTCCAATTTAATCTCAAGAATACACCTAATAGGATGATGATGAAGGATGGTGTTCACAGAGATGAAAAGCCATAAACAGCATTTTAAAAATCTGGTTTTAATCCCGTGTTTTAGAGTCTTAATGCAACGTAAAATATTTTTTCCAGAATGTAAGGCCACACCTTCTTGATATGCTCCATCTGCCATCACCAAGTGGAGAATATTGGGGTACAGGTGCTGGTGTTCAGGTCCCAGAATGCTTTGTAAGATGTTGGAGCCCATATCAATGTTTTCATCTTCATCTTCATGGATGGCCTACCAAAACAGAAGCATGTGTGATTTCAAATGTAACTTCTTATCCTAAACGGTGTGTAATCTGTGTTTCACCTGTAATATTGTAAAGCGGCCTTGAGTGGTAGAAAGGCGCTATATAAATTAAACATATTATTATTATTATTATTATTCTACAGGGAATAAATGTAAGTATATGACACACTTCTGAACATTTTAATGCATCATTTACAATGGAGTTCAGAGACCTGGCAAAAACACTTGAGGGACAAATTTCAATATGATTTATAATTTGTGAATTAAAAATATGCAGATATATATCATATTTATTTTTTCCTTTTAAAGGCTGGGTTGCATACTAAACAACAAAAAACAGCAACAAAGGCAATAATTGTTGATTGTCTTATCTTTTGCACCAAACTATAAACACAAAAGGGCAGTAGATGACCCCAACAGACAGAGAATCTACTTTACTTAGAGAATACGGGTATTTCATTGTAAATTTGTAAATAAGAATTAAAAATAGGCTATACATGGTTTTATGACATAATGACATGCAACATCCATATTATAACTATAAATTTGCCTTAAGTTCTGATGTTTGATCGTATGTTTGTATGCTGCATATTTGCGTTTTTCATTCCAAGGATTTAACTTTTAACTTTTAATTTTTAAGACATTGACTAAATTGAATCCAAACTTTTGTAGAAACATTGCATTTGTGTGGCATATGTTTTACATAATATAGGCCTAAATGTTTACAACAATTAATATTTTGTTGTAATCATCCTCTCATGAGTTAAAGATTGAATTAATCCAAACTTCATGCTATGTAGTGCATTTGTGCTGAAGTTCTTGTATCTTAATTGAATGAAGGTCATTGCCTATAACAACATTTAATTGAGCAATTTTTCATTATCATTTTTTAATGACTTCCTCCTGACAGTCTCCCTGCTTTGGAGAGGGAAACCTGATGAAGTCGTTTATTTCCCTATTTAGTGATTGTTTGACAACATCAGATTCGATTAAGACTGCGCTCTCTAAAGCATTAATCATATTTGAATAGGAAAGGCCCATAATGGAGCCATATCTCCTCTGCAAGGCGAGCATTGTGTGAAAGTCCAATCATGTCAACACTCACATACAAAAAAAACCCTCCACACATAGAATTCACTCAGCATAATAGAAGACAACATTTTACTGGCAGGACAACAATATTCAGAGTGCAATTGTGGCGACATTATCTCACCCTTGCACCTTCCAGCTAGGAGTCATGATCCCCTAGCACTGCATGCTCCATAATTGCACCATTAATCTCAATTTGCAGTTTGGTCTTAGTGCGACCAGAGCCAATTGACACTTTCCAAAAGGAGGGGTTTAAGGGGGGGTGCCTGCAACCCTGTACAACAAAAAGAAAATTTATTTCCTAATAATAATGTAAGCTTAATATCCCCCGCATGCTGCAACTGATTCATGTTCAGATTTAATAATGGGAATCTGGTAATCCGATTAGAGAGGCAATAATTTGTTTACAGTCCCTAATTTACAGCAGTGAATGCCATTACGGCTTTACCGTCGCCGGGTTTAAGCGATAGTAAGATGACCCAGGGGAACACAAGGCCAACTATTCCATCTCCTACAATTAGATCTCGGGAACCCGATAGCAAATCCGGAATGCAGGAAATTACATGCGGGATATACGTGGATTTAATTACACGTGGATGAATTTATAACCAACGTAATATGTGTGGCAAGGCTTCAAAACACGACTGGTGAGATTTCAGGTGGGAAAAAAGTTATGTATTTTCAAAGCTTATGAAGACATTGTGGGGAAAAAAACACCTAAGCAATTTCCTACCTTAGAGAGCGGACAAATTAGTGTAGGACATTATAACTAGTTAATTATGAATGACCGATTAATCAACCTAATCTAATATTGCCCATTATGCTGATGTTATTAAAGCGCGCCGCCCAAATGACGGAGAAGCTCCATTTACTGTCTTATAGCACAATTATATGATGTCACAAGACAAGAAACTCTTCCATAGTCGAGTCTGATTAAATGCATTGTGCAAATATTATGTATTTAATCTAGTCTACATAAGAATTAAAAATTTGGTTTAGGCTATATATGATAATGGGAAATTAAATAATAACATCCATCGTCTTTATGACAGGGTAACCATATTTTGGTTTTAAAAAAAAGAAGCACATTGCAGCAATTGTTGGCTGCGATTGGCGGGACGGTGTCTGGGGAGATTTAAGTCATTATGGGCTATAGAACTTTGAAATATCCCCTAGTTTTTGTGAGCAGTGTATTTAAACGCACATTTTGGGTCGCAAAACAGTGGGTAAAAAAACAAAACAAAAAGCCCTACCATATGAAATGAAGTTCTGCTGTGTTAAAGCTAATTACCTGGACTCGAGCCTCTGTCAAATTAATCTTCATAGCCAGTTCTTCTCGTGTGAACACGTCCGGATAGTGAGTTTGGGCAAACACCGCTTCCAAAGCTTCTAACTGCAACATTTTAGTTTATTTGAAAAAATATTAATTATTTACAGGCACAGAAAATAACGTTAGTAGCCAAGCTGGATTTCTAACAAAAAGTTACAAAACTATACTAATAAATATTAACTACAACTAATTATCGTAGAATATGGGGTTTAGGCTACCTGTTGTAATGTAAAAGTGGTTCTGTTTCTGCGTTGTTTTCTCCTGAGAAAACCATCATCAAAGTCTCCAGAAGCGTGGTTTCCAAATCCGTTTGAGCTCACTAAAAATAAGGAGCAGTTTAAAAACAAACCGTAAAACAAAAACAATTCCTGATTCAAATGATAAGCAACAATAGTGTAAACGTGTGTCGATACATATGCTTATATTTGATTTCTTTTCCTGTTGTATATATGGCTGAAAAAAAGTGAGAAAGCCTAAAATAAATAAATAAATAAGTAAATAAATAAATGCACGACATGCACCATCTGTGGCCAGATAGACGCCCCCAAAAAGCCCTTAGCCTCACTAAAGTTAGGGGAAAATTTATTTCTCACGGCGATGTGAAGTAGCCAATGCTTATAAAAAATATTAGGCTGACCATAAAGTAGGCTTTAATCTATATTATGCTTTATAATAAATACCCTACATCAACAAATTATCCTGGTTATTACTGATGGTTGGTTTGTGTTCACATTGTCGCATATGCTGAGATAAACGTGACATTATACTGGCAGGTGTCATTTCAAATACGAAAAGTTATTAATAATATAAACGAATGCTTACAGTCCAAAATCCACAATGTTTAATTAACAAATGGCGTGATCATCTTAATTCTACTTTTAGAGATATTTTAATAATCACCCAAACCACTTATTAAGCCTTTGGTGAGATTTGTTAAAAGCAGGTTAACTTACACGTATTGGTTCTGCAGCATTCTCCCTCCAGCTGTGGAGGACAGTGAAAGTAAAACATGCTCCTTCTCTGGGGTATAAGGAATCCAGCAGCTTATGATGAGAAACAATAAGTACAAAAAACAGAAAAGGGAAAAGGGAGTAAAACGTCAGTGTCAAAAGTTTCTCTACTGTCCTTTACAATACGATTCGTGGGCATTAAACTTTATAAACCTTTTTTGGAAAGAGATAAACTGTGCTCAGTTGCGCATCTCCGTGCTATAATAAAGGATGAAAGGAAGTTCTGGTACCTGCACTGATGGAAGGATCGCACGCCTGATGAAGACGCTCCTGTCAGAACACGAATGCAGGTTCAGATATCCAGCTGTTCCAACTCTTCAGTCTGAATGCTTCTCTTTTCTGTTGCAAATGGGCAGGAAGCGCGCACGTGTGGACTGTGTGGACTCCACCGGCTCGCCTTTTTAATCCCACACCGAACCTGATTATGTCTCCTCACTTCTGCGCTCACTGGTTTGGGACGGGGCCCGACTCGCCCATCCACACGGTCACGTGGTGCTGAACGTCACACTCTTTGCGGCGCCTCCTCGTTATTCCCAAATCATAAACTCTCGCGCTCGCTGCGTATTTTTTTTTCCACGCGGTTGCTTTTTAGTTATATTAAAAAATTCAGATGACCGTTTTTCGGATTTGAAATTGGCTGCCAGAGCAATAATTGCTCGTTATATGGGTTAAGGGGTCCACTTTGCGCGGTGATGTGCTCGTCGAGCGCCCGGACGTCCGCAGTTTGATTTTGTTCACAGCACGGGGTCCGAGGATTGATTCGCCTCGTGCGCGTAAATGACGTGCGCAGGGACCCTTTCAATTACTTTTAAGACGCGCTCGGGACGCACCTCGCTCCTGCACTCCCTCCAAATGAGGCTCCGAGTAGCAGCTGAAATTTTGCAGTCGAGGGCGGCATTGGGCGAAATCACATAAACGGCAAAAAGAGGAAGCGTAATGGCGCGTAATTGGTTCTCTAATAGCATTACCCAAGGATAATAGCCCGTTACGACCCCCCTGCACCACGAAGCGCATCCCTGGCGTAAAGCGTTTACGATATTAAAGGGGGTGAATATAATGATATTTTGGTTATTAAATGCGTGTAATTAATTTATGCACGACTGAAAATAAAGTTAGTATTATGACCTCGGCAAAAAGCAGACGAAAACTAGAAATTGAATAACTTTAAAATGTGGTGTGCGCGCGTGTGTTTATTTTTCACATGTAAATACTGTTTGTTCTGTTGTATGCAGCCTTTTTTGATTAAAAGTCAGCACTTAATATTAATAATAATAATAATAATAATAATAATAATAATAATAAGCTCATCACAGTCATCATCACAATGCGACTCTAATTATTATTATTCTAATTAGGCTGTAGACTATAATCATATCAGTTATATAACACAATCAACAAGGATAATAGTAATATACCAATAACAGTAATAACGACAATTATTACCATTATTGGCGTCAATAAATACAAGCAAGTGCTTATTGCTATTTGCACTGCGAAGCACCCCGCTGTTTAATTAAGCCCTACTGAATTAACTCTCAAATTCTGCATTAATGCCCATCTGGTCTATAAAACACCGCTTTCTTGGAGTAGGAGAGGAGGTTCCATTTTTACGGAGACTTAATAAAACTGAAACAAGCCAAGCATTTGCTGTAATTATGGGACATTTAAGGGCAGCATGTTAAGTGTTGGATGAGTTTTAACACTCTGAAGCTCACTGTGCTCTTATTGGCTTCTGCAACCTAAAACGTTAAACCAATTCAAAAACAATTTAGACTAATTTCATATACTGTAAATATTCATTTCCCCCCATATTGCTACTTCAGACTGAATAACAGTGACCAGTCGGGTAAAAAATCTACATGATATGAAGAGCAAATATGAAATAAGAACTGAGACTGTTAAGGAGCAGGATAACCGCAGCTAATCGTCCCGTAATTTCTAACAAGCATTCATTTATTGAGTGCACAGGTTATTGTCTCATCGGTTAGAATTCTTTCAATCCTTTTTGAACTATTCTACCGACGGCCTAAATGGCATAAAGCATAAAAGCGTGCATAATTTAATTGAAGACTACTCACACCACATTTCATAACAAACTACTAACACTATATTGATCGATTTGCAAAAGCAATATTTGCGTTGTACCCCTAAGGTTTGAAGAGACAAAGAGTTTTTGATCTGGACCTGGGTTTTAGTTACACTGTGTGTGCTGTAATGTCTCCTAATGGATTGCTATAGCACAACATTCGGTCTCATTTCATATAATTTCACTACAGATAGTAAATGGAAGGCTTGACCACTCTGGAGTCTTAAAGGCAGATAAAGCCAAGCCAATTAAACAAATGAGACAACATTTTATACTTGGTTGTTTGACTATTGAGGGGGGAAATGCAGAATTACATATCTATAAGTGGTAAAAGTATGTGACGTGCTCGGCTTAGCAGTTAACTTGAATGAAAATCTTGATATTTGTAGTATTTTGATCAATCACTTGACAGCCAGGTGTAAGTGGGTCCACTGCTGTACTTAAAGAATGGGAATCTGTCAATGTCAAGCTTGCAGAATATTTTTAAGTCTATGATGGCATCAACAAATGAGATTTTAAGGACCATAGAAAAAGAGATGTTGATGCTCATCAGCCTGGAAAAGGAGTTGGAAAGAGTTGGACTTCACTAATCCACAGTCAAGATCACTCCAAGAAAAAAAAGGCAAATAGAAGTCCACAATTCACAAAGCAACCCATGGTAACTTCTAAGCAACTAAATGGCTCTCTCACATTAGCTAATATCAATGTTCATGAGTCTGCCATTATGTTAACATCGAACAACAATTGTGAGCATGGTGCTCTCTAAACAGAACATTTTGCTCATCATATAGCACATGGACAATCCTGAAGACTATTGAAAACATTTTGTCGATGGATGAGACCAAAAGATAAGATTCTGGTTTCAAATAGAAGCCTTACATCCAGAGAAAGAAAAAAAATCACATATTCCAGCAGTAGAACCTTATCCAATCTGTGACACATGTTGGTTGTATCATCGTTTGGATGCGTTTTCCTGTATATAGGCTGGGATAGCTAGCCACCATATCTGGAATGATAAATTATGAACTGTATGAATCTGTCTGTGAACTAAATCCTAAGAAAACAAGAACATAAAACATGAGAAAAGACAGCAACCTTAAACACGCAACTGTTCCTAACTGTACAAAATGAGCACAGATGATTAAAATTATTGTTTTGGAACAGCTAACCTTGAGACCTTAAGACAGCGCACATGGACAAGTACACTTCATCTGAGGAAACCCATCAAACACAAACAGTTATTTTCCTCCAAGCTGACGTGCAGGACTGATCAAGAAATATTGGAAATGTTTAGTTGCAGTTATTGCTGGGGTTTACATACCTATGTTGTACATAGAAAAGTTCTTTTTGTAAGCACCTTATTTTGACATTCATTAACCTTAAGATAATGTGGAAGGTTTCTAATCATGATGCAGGAAGTGCAGATTTCATCTTTCTATCATACTCCAGGCCTGAGATATGATGATTTGAAGGAAACACCACACCACAAATAGCGATTAACATTGAAAATTGGATGGGAGCATTTCAAATTTAGAGAATGGTAGACACAGTAATCTACTGATGCATTACATTTGCTCCCAAGATGCCTTATCAGAGAAGGTCTGAAATTTTGCCACAAAAATTGTCAAGTCCAGCAGTTACCAGAAACAGGATTTTAGGCCAAAAAAAGTGCTCACCTCATATTATTTTCTTATTTACATTGGCTTCGTAAGGCCATACAGATGCAGGAATTTTATCGTTCTGTCATATTAAAGGACTGAGATATGATTATTTGAATTTTGAAGAAAAAATACAATCAACATTTAAAATTGGGCAGCCACATTTTAATGTTGGAGAATGACAGAGTAACTATAATTAATGTAATCTGATGTATTACTCTTTCTCCCAAGATGCTATGGTGCAAATATGAAGAAGACTGGAGAAGAAACAGCGCCCCAAAACACCAAATATATGGTGCACATGCCACTGCTCAGATAAACTAAGAGGAGATGGAGTCCTGCAGCTTTGACAACAAAATATTTTGTACATACATATAATGTTACAAATTCATAATTGCTTTTAACATGTTTAATATCTAATTAACTTTTATACTATATACTCCACACATGCCCAAAAACAGTTAACACTAATAGGAATCTTTACCAAATGTGCTGGTGTTTTGATAGAATGTTTATTCTGAGACAAGTAGCTGGTACGAAATTAACTCTCATATGAAGGTGTTCCTAAATAAGAAACAGTAAAAAAAAAACCCCACTTTTTGTTTAAAGTTAAAACCAACCCTGTTCTTATAATTCCATACAGCATGCTCAACAGGCTCATTAGATAACAAATACAACACTTAGCAGGTGCCCTTATCCAGAGTAAATTAAAACTAATACAAAGCAATTAAGAGGTAAGGACCTTACTCATACATCCCACAGTGGTTCCCGTGGCAGTGCAGGAACTTGAACATAACCTTCTGGTCAATAATTCAGCAAGCTTAATAAACCAATTTGTTTAAGCGGTTTGTTGTTTGAGGTCCATTTGATGGAAAAGTTACAGTAAGAAAAAATCCATCTCACATACACATTCTTATAACAAATATAAACGCTGTTTGGATATGTGCAAAATAAATTAAGCTTTTTTTGGATCCGGAAAGTTTTGTTCACAAATGCCACTTAAAACTTTACTGTGAAAAAATAAGCCCTTTGTTCACCATGTTCAGCAGCAGAGTTGATTTCTCTGTGATTTAAGGCTTCATGTATTGTGGTCCATGTGTTATGGCACACCTTAAAAAGTGTGCTGCCTAAAATACTAAAATGAAATAAGTTATCATTTAAACAATGCTAAAAACATCACATCAATAGCTTATGGTCTCCCGGAATGAGTTTCCTTCAGTTATACACAGTATATGATCAAGTAAATCCCAGATTCAGAGCAAGGTAAAACAATGTAACAAACCAAAAATAAAACAATAATATTCCATATAGTACAATATCTGTAGCAAATATTTGATGAAAAGGTTATATAAAAATGGTCATTTTTTTTCTTGCCACACTGTTCAAACAGTTTTTTGACTTAGACCCTTGGAGTTTTATACCTGTATTTCTTAATTATCACCCTACCATTTAATTTAAACATTTTAAGACATGACATCACTTCAAAAGGGCGTTATTCCCTTCAATTTCTTTTGAAATTGACGCAAGATGACTTTAAACACTTTTATTTTGTGCATAGGACTTATTAGCTGTGACCCAATAATTGCAATAGATATGATAAATAAAAATTATATATATATATATATATATATATAATTTTTATTTTGGAACAAAAACGTTTGTATAAAGTTACATTGCTCTTTATTTTAGTGCGACTTTAAGCTAATAACCCATATTGTTTTATAACCCTTTCACCCATCTTTACCAACAATTGCCATTTTGAACTATATATGCATGTATCAGCAACAAGCTACATCAATGCAAGTTATAAATTAACAATTTCTTTAAGAAATAACTGCCTTCAACCAGATGCTATGTCCTGGATTAATGTCCTGGATTACCAAAAATGGTAAGCAAATTTAAATTTTGTATCAATGTTTTTTATCTGTACTCAGCTTTAAGTCTCCAGATCCCTTCTTGGGCAGGGACCCTGTGAAAGTCACAGACGTTCCTAAGCAGCTCTCTAAACACAGGGGTCTGTGCTGATGTTAATCTGGGGGTGAAATACTCCAGGATCTCCTGAGTGCTGGCTTGACCATCCATCTGAGCTTGGAAGGCCACAAAGTTCCTTAAATCCACTAGCAGCTCATCGTGCTCTGTAGAAAGAGCTTGTGGAGCAGAGGTCTGTATTTGCTCAGTCTCTTCGTCGTCTTCATTTCGCTCCTGAGGTAGGCTAAGATGATTCCTGGCTCTCATTTTGGCCAGTAGTGAGGATGATGACAGGGATGAAGAAAGTGAATCTTCCTCCACTCCCTCTCCACTGAAGTGGGCTGCAGATCCAGGTTTCTTTATGTCTGCTTGCTTTATAACTTCTGCATCCTAAATAAATAGACAGCCACTTAAATTACACAGGAACCTAATTTTAACACTTGTAAATCACACATTAGAGAGAGATTTTTTACCTTGCACTTTTCTACTGTTTTTTGGGTTGTGACAGATGACTGGGTGAGAAGAGGATTTTTCTTCTGACCAAACCTTTTTCTAAAATAAAGAGACAGTTTGAGCATCATATATTAACATCCACACCTACCGAGATTCCTGGCCTATGGGTCATTCTAAGTGCTTATTCCTTAGATTCTTGCACTAAACACAGCAAGGTTTTCTTTTTTATGTTAGGGCCATGTGCTGTATCCTGGAGAATACAGGGTTAATATTCACATCAACTAAAATAATGGAGAAAACAAGTGATCTCAGTTATTTTGATTGTGGCAGAATTGTAAGTACCAGACAGGCTGGTTTGAGTAATTCTATAACTGATTGTCCCCTGGGATTTTTACATACAACAAGCTCTAGAGTGTTCTTAGAATGGTGCGATAAAGAAAAAACATGCAACAGGTTGCACCTCTGGAGAAGGAAGTATCTTGATTTTGAGAGAGGTCATTTTGGGAATAGTGAGACTATTTTGAGATGACAGAAAAGGGTACGGTAACTCTGATAACTACAATTGCCTACAACAGCAAAACAATTCAGGTTCCACTTCTCTCAGCTAAGAACAGAAAGCTGAGGTTGCAGTCGGCACAGGCTCACCAAAACAGAACACTTTAAAGGCAGGAAAATGCTGCCTAGCCTGATGAATCTTCTGATGCACACAGAAGGAAGAGTCAGAATTCAACTGGATGAATCCATGGACCCAGCCTGTCATGAAACAGGACCCAAACCATATACCCGGTACCCACTTAAACTTCGTTTTACTTTCTGATGCAGACAAACCAGAACATATAACAGGCTAAAAGTGCATGTTTGCATTTTTTAACTATTCTGCAGATAGGGTTTTCTTTGGGTACACTGAATAATCAATAAAGCCAGAAAATAGACTGAACCACACATAGAGCAAGAAGTGTTTGCAATATTCTGCAGCAAAATCTATTAACGTAGCCTTTCTGTTATAGATGTGAAGTTGGACAGCTAAAAACATTTAGAATAAAAGAACTAAACTTATTTATTTATTTGGCTTCTTTAACGTCACTTATCGGCATCAGTGGCCATCCAGCGACACGCACAAGGTTAGTTCCATACACAAGTTTATTCCAAGACCAGTCATACATGCAC
>JAUZSU010000689.1:102769-113760 GCA_034780255.1 Parotocinclus maculicauda
GACAAAGTATAAATAAAGACACTGCCCTGTATAGGCAGGATGAATTGTATTTAGACAGGGATTAAGGTAACATATTCAAGCTACTCAAATTTGTGTAATTAGGTATTTACACACTGTTACGTATTGTGCCAATGTGTGCATATCTCCAGGGTTTTGCACATTTGCTACTTAAAAATATTTATTTATTTAATATATTCATTTAAATATCCGATTAATTGATTAACAAAATAATCGTTAGTTGCAGCCCTAATTCTGCTCCATATTGATACTATGGCGTCAAGCAATTTCTGCAGTTTTTTCAGATACTTTAATGCTGCAAATCTCCAAAGTGTTCTTTTGATTTCAGGTCTGGTAACTGTGATGGCCACTGAAGAACACTGAACTCATTGTCACAAGAACTAGTTTTTGCATGCTTTGTTTTGTAATTTCATGCTGGAAAAACCCTTTAGAAATTGAGACTTTGAAGAGATGCACATGGTCAGCAAAAATAAACCAATGGTCATGGTCAAATAGTCTGCTTAAACATTGCTAGCAAAGTGGCCCAAATCCAATTCTCTCACCACATCCAATTTATCAGAGACCTACACCAATTTATTAATGACCTTTATCAGACACTCATCTAAACAATTCAAGCTCCCAAACTGATGTGCATGTGCAAAAGAGCAATGCTTCACATGAACTGCTTTTCCACCTATAAATAATCAAAATAAAGTCAACAGTAACAGGCACATCTTAAAAGGGCTTGTTATTCAGCCACAACCATCTCTTTGGTTTGTTTTTTTTAAAGCTTTTTATTTACACTGCTTTTCCATAATCAGAACTCATACCCACTGGATGCTGTTTTCTTTATTACTGTGTGTGAAAACGCCAGTTACAGAAATACTCAAACCAGCCTGTCTGACAAACAATGCATGGTCAAAATCACTGGGATCACATGATCATTCTGGTGATTGATGCGAAAATTACCTGCAAGATTACTGCATGATTTACCTCGCATTTGATTGGATCATTGCATAAATGAGCAGGTATACAGGTGTTTATAATAAAACGTTCAGTGTATATGGTCAATAAAATGAGGGCTTACCTGTCCTGCAGTGCCTGCCACTACCAGCTTCCCACTATATTTACACAGACAGATCTTCTGGATTCCTAGTCTGGGGTCATCACTGTATGGGTCAAAACAGCCCACCTGCAAGTAGAGAGAAAAAGGAAATGTGCTGTAGTGTTTTAACAGTTAAAACTCATTACTAGCAATCAGAGTCACAATCATGGCTCACAACCATCTTTGCTAAACCAAAAAAAGGTCTACCAAATGCCTAAATGCAACTATGCTCTTGCACTGGACAAAAACGGTTTCAAAAGTTCATATTGATTGTGCTTGTAACGCTTTCCATGTCCTGTTGACATTGACAACTTTCACCATTTGTCACCAACTGCAGTAAAAAAGCGTGCCTAAAGACTAACTCTCAAATGTCACAATTCATGTTTTTATATTCTTTAAGCATGTCTTTAAGAGTCTGGTGCTTCGTAGTTGCCAAGAAATTCTCCTTAAATGCCTTCAATGACGTTTTCTTCGGCTCCACTAACAGTTCTTTAAACTCCCTGTCACTCGTGATCTGTCTGATTTGTTTATTAAAAAAAAACTAAATAAATAAAAATAAAAAAAATAAAAAAATCTTCTTGGAGACATTTATCACAAATAGTAAAATCCTTCCTTGTTCCTTGATATCACAACATTTATCACAGTTTCATATGAATAGAAGACGAAAATATCTTTGTTGGGTTGGCAAGTGGTGTACACATCACATATACTGTCACAAAAACTAATTTTCAGAATAAAACACCCCCCAGTTTTTTGAGCACACTATTTCTGCCCTAGAACAAAATGCTTATAGAGTAAGCAGTCCTTTCTAATGGACTGTGAATCTTTTGCACGGCTGCTCCATTCACATTAGAACTGTGGCTCGTATGTAGAAAGTACTGTTGTTTCCATCGTCAGTGCCAGTACTTATGGATTACAACAGGTGTCCCAGCCATAACTGTGTTGCTGTAAGTGTTTCTACATCAGGCACATGTTACTGTAGGTTTCGTTCACGTGTACTGCATATCCAATGTGTAAGAAAGGTTGGACATTACTATTATAACAGAACAGCTAAACTTTAAACCAAAGCTATAAACAAAACATCAAAATCAATGCAGATCCTCAAGACATCCTTGATGGACCCAGAGATATGCTGGAGAAATGCTTCTGGCTGGAAGCAGACTTTGGTATTTAATAGATTTGTTATTTTTAGTTGAGAAGAAAGGCACAGATCATGTGAGCCTTCCATTCTCACAATTTAAATGGTGCTCGTAGGCTAAAGGTCCAGTCATGGTGCATCAGAGTCTGGAGTCTATGCGATTGTCTGAAGAATGTGTGCGTCAAACATGCACCCAAACAGTGTGTTGTAAAATGTGGCAGCTTTTATCTGCCAGCATCTAACCTGGCTATGCATGTCCAGGACTACTAAGGACAACATTAGCATAGATTGACGTTATGTACGATATAATATATTAGACTTACTATATGATGGAAAAAATACAAATATATGTATTATATAAAAAAACTGCATGTTGATTATTCAGTGTTCTGGAACTCAGATCTTTCTTGAGTTCTAGAGTTACAGAAAGTATATCACATCGCTACCACACAGTGCAAAAAATATAATTTCTGCCTTCCAAAACATGCTTACATACTTTCTATAAACCCAGACATAAGCACCAAATTGACCAAAGGTCGATTTTAAGTTTGTGCACACTTCTGAAATCACAAACTGCAAGACAGCAGCTGTGCCACCCAGTGGAAGAATGTTCTTCGTTTTCAGCAGACGTAAGTGGAGTTTTTAGCCTCCGACATACAGTCTGCTTTTAATTAAGAGTGCAAAAAAGGAAAATAAGTGCAGTGTGCATCCCAAAGGCTAGTCAGAACTGCATGCCAGACTACAGTCCAGAGGAAAAGGAAGAGAGAAAAATGCAAAGGCACAACAGAGCAGATTGGAATTTAAAAAAAAAGACCCAAGAGGGAAAAAGGATCCAGAAGCAATTTCAAGTTAAAACAAAGTGCATTAAGTACAATGGAATTTATTTGTTAAAGCTCTGAAGAAGTGAAAAATCTTTCCCCAGACAATTAATTACCAAATTTAAACCCACGTGTGTTGAATCAAAGTCTAACCTTTCTGAATGGAGGCCATTCCTCTTCACTGGCCTGGGTAAGGCTGTCATTGTGTTCACAGTCAGTCTGGAAGATGTTGGCTGTACAAAGTTTGTAAAGGGGCCTGAGTGCCACCCCTGAAGCATCCCAGAAACGCACTGTGCCATCCTCGTGACTAAAGATACAAAGAGCAAATAATCATATCCGTGTTCCATTTCATGGGTTTATGTGGGTGTTTGTAAACAAGACAGTTTTTTGTTAGTAATAGATAGTGGTGTTTGAAACTTCAAATGCTCTTACCCAGTTAGCAGCAACTCTTTCTGTCCTGGATTAGGTGCCAAGTTCTTCCCTCCACAAACTGGCCAGTTCTATAAAAACAGCAATAAATATATTGCAAGCCTCATGAAACATCAATGAAGGCAACAATCTGACATGCGTTACACTCACTGATGTAAGAAATGTTAAAAACCGTACTGCTGGTTAGTGTTTCATTGATGCTTGTTAAATAAAACTTATGAGTCATACTACTTAATTCGCAGTGGTAACATCTAAAAATACAGCATGACTATACGGTAGCCTTTGCCTTATTCTAAACAAAAATAAGGGTGAGGTTTTTAAGTCGAAGCTTTAAAGATGAGTATGTGACTATTCACGTGGTGGCCTTTAAAAATAAGTTATATAAATGTTTGTTATTTTCACATTCATGGTTCTAGTTTCAGCTTCCATCTGTGTTTGATCACATTTCCTGTAATGCTGCCAGAAGCTGTAGTACTGTGAATGAAAAACTGTCTTCACAATGTCCTTAATTTAGCACTGAACGAGCTACATTTAATAAATGCAGTTGAGTCATTATTTGATCAAACAGCAAATCTCTCTCTTAGGAATCCTCAACAGGCATTACCAGTATAACACTCCATTTTACACAGAGTGAAATCATTGCATTACATAGCATGTGCTACAAAAGAAATAAAGCAGTTTTGCTCCTTGATCAAACAAACAGTCTCAGGACTACAACCACTATCTGCCTGCTATATCCAGACATGTACAACAAACTGACCGTGCAAGTCTGTAGAGGGAACTGCTGCTGTCCAGCACTAATCACCCTCTCCCACAGCTTGGCTGGCACATTTGAGATGTGGTAGGAGCAAGTGATGGCAGATGAGTGCAATGGAGCCAGGTAAGGGGCTGGGATGGTGGGCCAGCCAGCTGTATGTAGGTCAATTACTACCAACTCCTCCTCCAGCAGCACAACCAGTGCCAAGGGTTCATCAAATTCTACAAGTCATTAAAATAAATACATAAAAAACAATCAATCATCAACAAATATTCCCAGGGTTTTCAAAAGATGCTTCTCATTAAAAGGCAAAAAGTACTGTTTCTACTGGTAAGCTACACACCCTTATCTCTATCTGTGCAGTGAATTGTAAAAAAGTCAATGACTCTCGAAGTGAAGTCGAGGGCAACATGTGCACTGTCCTGCAGTATCGTTAAACAGTGTCGGTCTCCGTAGCTTGCTCGAGGCATGCCGCCACTGAAGAGCACCAATGGAGCGCTGCAGAAAAATATGCACAGGGGATATCCTCCTAAGTCAAAGACTCACAGCTAAAGCATTGAAGATTAGAGGCTTTCATTTACACCCACTATTGTACGATACCGACACACACCCTGACTGGGTGGTCCTCCAGAGGATCTTGTTCACAGCTTTGCAAGGAAAGGGGCCTGAGAAGAGAGGAAAAGAACAGCAGACTTTACCATACATATTTACCAGAATTCTGGCTGACACAGTTGAGTATCCACACTATCTTAGCTCCATGATTGATCTCTTAAACAATTTATGGTTCACTAAAACTCAGGCAGCTATGATTACCATTTTAATAATTGGCAAATGCTTAAGCATTAAAACAACGAGGCATTATCTTGTATTATATTCAATTATGGTGATCAGAATTAAACACCAGTCATATTCTGCATTTAAATCCCCACAATGACAAAGTTAAAACATTATTTTATAATTTGTGTCAATTCATTAAATAGGAAAAACGAAAAGTATTCAGACCCTTTGCTGTGACACTTGAAATTCAGTTGATTGTACATGATTTAGAAATACACACCTGTCTCTATAAGGTCTCAGAGAGCTCCTGTATAAGGAATGTAGAGCTCAAACAGAATTGTGTGGAGACATTTCCCTGGAAGGACACACAGACCTCTACAGGCTAGATAACAGCACCCTGGCTACTATTAAATATCGGGATGAGACCCTACACTGGTGTTGTAAATCCAGTAGAATACTCGAGGGACATTATGTTTTGGTCCATTCAATATCCCCAGGTTTCACTGATCTGGGAGAAGATCCGTCGTCTCATTTGGAGCATGCCCCACATAGTCAATTAAATTCAAATTCATTTATACAATGAACAATGACTTAAAACAGCTGTACAGACTTCAAAAGTAACAGACCAAAAACCCCTGTTGAACAAGACGGTGGAAAGGAAAAACTCAGTTAGACTCAGAAATACAGAAAGAAGCCTTGATTAAACCTAGACTCAACAGGGACCGATTCTCTTTGAGTGGTCTGGTGTATAATTAAAATAAATCAATTGTGCAGAAGGCACAAATCTATATTACTGGAGTTATTTATTATTCAGTCCAGCCTTTGATATTGTCTGTATGGAGATCTTGACATTTCCATCACATCTTGCAGGAGCAGCATTGTTGGCATGGCAGTCTCCATTTGCAGCAGTTGTCAGGCATGCATACAAGCATGTGGTGGCCATACAAACTACAGAGTACCATTTTGATTTCCTGCAGTGGAATTTCGGCTAAATGGATTAGTCTGATGCATCATTTTTTCACTTAGATTTTTAATGTCTTAAAATTCTACCCTCTGTAGGGTAATTCTATCTGCTTATTTCTATCAAAAGCTGTGGCACCCTTTCATTTCCAACACATTTACATTTAAGGCATTTAGCAGACACCCTTATCCAGAGTGACTTACAATTGCTTGGACTGTAAGACTGTATGAATTGTGAGTTACACATTACCCAGTCCATATCAGGAAAGCTATTCTGCATATTTTTTCCCCAATTGAGATCTGATATGCTTTCAAAGTGTTCCATGATTTTTGTTTGAGCAGTGTTTTATATATAATAATAAACAGTGTTTTGGGCAACCTCATGGGGAAAAATGGTTGAGAGCAGTAGGAAAGGAAGTACTGATATACACTTATGTTCATAATAATAGCAGTGTGTTTAAAAAGGTGAGTAAACCTCAATCTTTCAAATAAATTGCATTTTAATTTTATTTTAAAATTCATTTTAACACAAATGCATTGGGGACACTGCACATTCTATTCCAAAGAAAGTCAAGAAATATAATGTTCTAAAAAAAATAGCAGTGTTGACATCTTTCTTTACAAAATCAATAATGTACTTTATAAACTAAGAAATGCTTAAAGATTCAACTTTCATGAGAATCATTAACTAATATTTAGTTGCATAACCACGGTCCCCATATCAAGCATCCCCATATCATGATGCTTGCACCACCATGCTTTACCGTCTTCACTGTGTACTGTGGCTGGAATTCAGTGTTTGGAGGATGTGTTCTTTTTAGGCCAGTCAATGTGTTCTTTGGCAAATTGTAACCGCTTCAACACATGTCTATTTTTTAACAATGGGACTTTGCGGGGGTTTCTTGCTGGTAGCTTGGCTTCACATAGACGTCTAAATTGTTACAGTACTCAGGTAATAGTAGATCTTTTTTGATCCTCCTGGATCTGATCATTGGCTGAGCCTTTGCCGTTTGGTTTATTCTCCGATCCATTCGAATAGTCGTTTTTCTTTTTCTTCCTTGTCTTTCTGGTTTTGGCAGCCATTTTAAAGCATTTGATATCATTTAAGCTGAACAGTGTATAATATTCTGCACTTTTTATAGGTTTTTCCCTCTTTTATTAATTTATTAATAAAAGAACGCTATTTTTCTGAACATTTTACTCTGCATATGCTGGCTGTGCATTTGTCATTGAAAAACAGAGTCAATTACCTTGATCCTTAAATAAGGGCCACCTGTTTGACACCTATTTTTTCACATCAATGACCTCACTAATTGAACTCTGCACTGCTATTTTTTTGGAAACGCCCCCTTCAGTACAGGATTCAGTTTCACAGAATCAGCAGCATGCACGTCAAGCCTCTTGGGTCTGTTGGTTTTATATACCTTTACTAAACCTTCAAAAAACTTACTTGCCATGAAGAAGTTGAAGCTCTAACAAAAACAGTGATTTATTTTGCTAGTGATGTGCGACTGCTATTATTTTAAACACAACTGTAAGTATACATTAGCACAAAAGAGGAATCAGTGTTTCCTGATACAACAATTGCCAGTCAGCTCAGAATGGTCACTATGAATTGCTGAACTTCGAGTTAAGAAACATTAGCTGTTCATATCCAATTCTCTAGATCACCCTGGTACATTCGGAGAAAAGAGAGAGGAAGAGAAAGTATAAACATGTTGAAAGGGCAGGGAGAGCAGGTGAAATGCAGATGAGTGAGAAATGGAGCAAATATGGTCAAAAACAAATAATGGCATCACAAAAGCCAAATCAATGTACTGAATCCTACTGGCCTCCATATTGTGAAAATACATTTTCAAATGTACCCCCGAAACATTTAATCCCCCCCCAACCAGCCAGAGCGCAGATATTTATACTTACCATATGGTACAATGGAAGAGACTGGTTCCTGAGTGCAGGGGGTACTGCTACTAACAGCCCAAACCATGTAGCTACCATCGCTATGGGAACTGACAAAGCTGGTCCCAGAGCGTACCCAGACCAAACTCTCCAGCTGCTGCAGGAGATGCACAGATAAACACAGAGCAATTAGACTTCTAGAAACATCCCTGACATTGTGATTTTCTGTGGCAAAATATTTACTTGACATTTTTAGGCACATTGGAGTGATGCTGTCAATCCCTGCCCAAACGTTACATCTAAGATCCATTTACATACATTAACTGATGTCCATGCCATCTGACAGATCCCATTTGTAAGTGAACTGAACACACTTTTCCCAAATGTCAGTTTGAACTAAGCTTACACTTAAGCTGTAGTTATAGTTTCTGTGTGACAGTGTACATTTACAAACACAGCTGCTCGCTAAGCAGCACTGTTAGCCTTACTGCACCTGGAATATTAAAATTGATATCTACTACAGGGCAGCCCAGGCAATCCTTCCGGCAGGTTTCAGACTGCATCCCAAAACGCATACTAACATACATCTAATTAGCACACCACAGACGGTTCCGTTTTCATTTTGCCATCCCATTTAATAGGCTACATAGTGTGCAGTTTTAGACAGCATGCAATTCACATACTTGAAGTTATAGAAATGTGGAAAACCACCAATAAAAACTTAGCAACATAACTGTACTCAATCTGTCTTTACTCGCTATAAGAGGAGTAGTAGACCAAATGTACTTTACGGAATTTAAGACAGAGCTTTAGCATGTTCTGTCTACTGCACACAAGCACCAGTAGTCATTTAATCCCAAAAAAAGTAATACTTTTTATACGGTTTAATGTCAGATATCTAGTTTAATTTTGACACTGATATAGCAAATGACTTGCTGGTGCAGTACGTCAGTGCCACTAGTTAAAGGTATCCCTCCCAAACACGCACCTGCTTTCCCAAGATAAAGTTGTCTACATGTCGACTTTGAAGATCCCAGAGCACGATTAGTCCTCTGCTATAGCCAATGAGGATTTTGTCCAAATCCTGAGGATGCTCCTGCATGGACTCCACTGGTCCCAGAGACTTTCCACACTTGTACCCCTCAGGAACACTGCAAAACATTCAGTTTGTTATGACAATTTTGAAGCTGATTTTATTCATAAGAACCAGTATTAAAAGATTTGATTTGCCCTTGAATATGAAGATAGTGTTCATTTTATGAAACTGTACTTCAGACCTCAAGCTATAAAAAGCAAAGATCAATTCAAAAGCAAATACAAGTGAGTGCAATCTTTTTGGCAGATTCCAAGACTTACTTTGGCTTTACTGCATAAGGAAAGATCAAAGCATACACATGGCATTTCCCCCCTTGAAAGCTCCAGGTGTCCTGAACATCTCAGCTAAGTTCACAACAACCTTTCAGCATCACAGCCAGAATTCAATGTACATGCTCAAAATATGACATCTCGACCAGGATGTGACCTCACCACTTTCAGGAAAGCACAGTGGCAGGCTTTGGCTATATTTGCTTCATAAAGTGTGAATGCATCCAATGTGTTCTAGCAAAACATAAGGTTTAATAAACTTAGAGGAAACAAAATAGAGTAAAATCTTACATCAGAAGCAAGCATGCTGTCAGATACTGAGCAGTTTGAAAGTTTAAAATGGCAATAATGACCATCCAGTGAGGCTGTGGAATAACCGTGGAATGTATGTAGTACTAACAACAAGGGAAAACCATAAAGAGAAAGACAAAGCGCTGTTTCAAGGGATTCCTTCAGTATTTGCCAGGGAACACAACAGAATGGTACACAGGCTACAACCGCAAAGTTGGACAGCATTGCTTATTTAGAACAGCTCCCTCAAAATTCCAGTGCAATAAACAGTCATCTAATCATGAATAACCAAGAACAAAACAATTAAGATCCTGTATCCTCCCAAATTCTCAGCATAACAGAACATCCCACATTTTCTGACAATCTTAAAACTGGGGTTACATTAGAAATAACCAACTGAAGCATTTAAAAGCCAAATTGACCTTAATGACTGGAGAAGAATTCTTGAGACTGCATAATTATTACATGACTGAACGCAGTCTCTCAAAGCCTAAACACAGCTAGCTGACCACAAAGCAAGCCACTGTTGTTAACCAGAGGCTTTGAGTATTTTGTGGAATTTTAGTATCCTGCTGACTCCCAGTAACATGTCTACGAAGCATGCAGTGTCTGGTTCAAACGCTTCTTCAACTACAGCTCAGGGGATTTGGCAAATTGTACAAAAGCATTCTGTTCTCTAGTTTCCTGGCTGACACACACTTATTAGCAGTGGCTCAGACAGGCCACCCATTAGTGAAAATTGTGCTTGCTTAATGAGTAGTTTCTGGTCTCTTCCTGCAGAGGATGAAGTTAACACTTTGACAACTAAACAGTATGAGAATGAGGCACTAGGCAAGATGTAATTTACCTGAACTTAAACAGCTACTTTAACAGCCAACCACAAGACAAGTGTGATTTTCAGCCTTTTAATAGCCATTACTAGAAGCACCTGACAAAACAAGCCATTATTATACAATACTGAAATGATACATTTTGTTTTATGCTGTGTAACGGATGCAACATGTATCGGATGTAATAATATCTTTTGTACTTTTGAGAAATGCAAAAGCTGACATTATAAAGCATGTTGCTTACTTTGCAAAAAATATATAATTAAAAAAAAAGAACTTTACTATTACTATTTGGCATATAGTACAAATATGATTAGGAAATCTGAATATTGTTCACATTGGCAAGAATAGAAATGCACCAACTGCGATTTTCAAATTTTTTTGCAGTCACTCTTGCACACATTGTGACACCTGCATTCACTTTATGTTGTACCTTATTGGTGGAAACAAGGTACAACATAACACTACAGTAATTTAGTTTTTTCTGCAAAAAAAAAAAAAAAAATATATATATATATATATATATATTTTGGGGCAGATTACCTCACATTTCAAAGACGTGCATGTTAGGTTAATTGGAGTTTCTAAAGTACACTTAGCCAGTAACATAGGAGCAACACTAGAC